>JAQGBJ010000694.1:0-34326 GCA_034698345.1 Sphaeridia pumilis | reverse complement strand
GTACAAGAGAGCAGAGGATAAATTTTTACATGTTTGTTAAACAATTTATCATTTGACGCCTCAATAAAACGAGTGCAGAGAATCATTTTGCATGGCTCGTTACATGCTCGTCTATTTGTTCTAATCACAGATCTGGTTTTGTCGTTGATACTTGAACTTTACAAGTTTATATTTTCTTTCGCTTACAAGCTATTAGTCTGTTGAGTCAATCTCAAAATTTCAGAATTCATCCACAAGATTATCAAACGCAGCATTAAAGGCATAGAATGAGTACATATATGCAGAAAAGTTTCTGAGCTCAGTAGGAAACTAGGTTCGTCAGTATGACTAGTATTAAACCAAGCATAGTTTAAGTTTGTTGGTTTGCAGGGGCCCGGTAGCTTCTTGGTGCCGACCGTCAATGGATGTTTATTTGAATTAGCAGGAGGACTGACGTAGTTTCCACTGATTCTATCAGCTACGAATTCTATAATGTGTTTCTAAGACATTACAGCTCTGAAATGCATCGTTTCACTCAAGCGGACGTTTTCATCCTTTTGATACCAGATGACGCTGCATGTTTCTTTCTATATTTGCAGCGTCTGCAAGCTGTGTTTGGTGAGGCAAAGATGAACACATGCAATATTACATGACGCTGCAATGCAAAAGCTAGTGGCACGCACAAATGGCAGCCAGTAACGTTTAGGCGGCAGAGACGAGAAGGCGTCCGTCAGGATCGTTTGCTATTGTGTGTTTTAAAGTAACAGTGGTTTTTTACCTGAGCAAAGCATTTGAACGTTTTATACACTTGGAACTGCTATAATAACAGCTTATACAAAAGTTATCGTAGTTCTTTGTTCACCAGTGAAATTTTGGACCTCGAGTGAGCTTCAGAGATTCGCGAAAGCCTGGAGTTTTCGGTGTTTTCAGCTGCGTTGTAGCAAGCGTTGAATTGTTGTGAAGGCAGACTAGGAAGTACATATATCCCGGCAACTTCTGCCAAATCGATAAAATCGGTGGAACCTGTGCGTGAGCTCGGAAAGAAAGTTGTCAAGAACCCCTGGTGAATCTGAACGGATCTGAAAATTTAAATGAGGTAAGGGCTTTTTTGTTCTGATTGATTCGATCATGACTACCACTTAAGCCGTAGTTGGAAGGAAGAAGGTATGAAACGTTGAAGACAGGCTAACAACCATGTTTGGTCCAGTTAAACACTTGCACTTTGTTCACATGCAATGTTGGGTTCCTGTTTGAGATTTGAAGCTGTCATCGGTTGGACACGCAAAGTTTTTGGTGATTGACTCTTGATGGTTTTCGTTTGCAAATGACTTTGACTGTGAGTGAGGCTGATTCAAGTTGAGTACATGATGAGTTTTTTGCTGTTAGTCCAAGTCGGAGAAAGAACCAATTACGGTTAGCATATAACCGAATGAGAAAGATCATCATCACCTGTTTGGACGGTAATGAGAATATTTTCATTTTCTCCCTTGTTGATGTTTGCTCGTGTGCCAAAGAGCAAGGATGGAGCAGGTCTCTGTGGGACCGACTGAAATTCAAAACATTGTAACGTAACAATCCCGACAAGTTTTGGCAACAATAATGAGGTTCTTATAGTTGAGTAGTAGTTGCGTTCTAAACAACTTCCTTTTCTTCCCGCATTGAATTACCATGGCACGCGGAAGGGTTGGGAGCAGGTGAAATTGGCAACCGCATCTTCCAGATTATTGACTCCCATAGTCTTGTGAATTTCAACCACAATTATTATTCTTGATGACCATAGATTCAGCCCACTCCCGAAGCCCAAGATCATTTCGATCTCTCAAGTCCTCCAGTCTGATCTTTTGCGGCTTTAAAAAATCGGTTGCTTCCATTTCCCCCACCAGACTTGGTATATACGACATTCGAGCATAATATCAAACCAACTAACTCATTCACTCAAAGTCAGGTCCTGGTTGGTGTGAACATATACACAGCAAAGTAATTCGTATAGCAGCAGTTGATGCAAAAGTTGGATTACATAATTTCCCCGCTGCTGATGATGATTCTTTTGCGATAACCGAACTGACTCGAGGTCGTCGTGAATCCGAAGATCCTTCAGGGCTGAAACCCATCATCACTTTCTTCTCCACTGACTGACTGAGTCTCCAAAGTCATTTCCTTCATAGATTACATCTTAACAAGAGTTGTTATGCCTTTGGTCGCAGTATACACAAGTCCTCTCGGAACATCAGAAACTTGGCTCTTTAGTTGCTGTATTACACACCTTGATAACTTTGGAAACGTTCCCATGATGATCAACATCTTTTATGATTTCTCTCCCGACCAACTACATGGACGAACAAGTACGTATAATCCAAGTGTTGATTAATCAAGTGTTCCCGTCAAGTGTCAAACAAGTTGAAGTTGGTTGCATTTTACATAATGAGTCCGTTAATGTTTTTCCTTGTCCAACTCAGACTAGCGGTCTGAATGACTGACTGAGCATTAACTATTTAAAAAACCTCTTTGATCATAGGTCAGCAACGACAAAGTAGCTTTAACAATAACAGGTGATTGACACTCAATAGACGGATCAAAATGCACTTGATTACATGGCAAAGGTGGCAATAATGATAAATAGGCCTTTGCGGCATTTTATAAGCCAACATTTTCAGCTGGCCTTTGGATATGGCCTCCTTCATAATTGTTGGATGCAAAGCTATTGGACTAAGAGGCCTCTATGACATGTAGTTCCAATAGGAAACGTCTCGTCGATCAATTCGGATCAAAGAGAAATTTGTAGTCAAGAACATTGTCTGTTGAAGGATTGGGAAGTATATATATATGAATGGCTTTTATATAATTTCCAATAACGATTTGCGAACATGACGGTGTACAGGGGTTTGGAGTAGTATTTCCTTCCGTTGAAGGATCTTTGACCAAATTTGGCGCATTTGTTATGAGGTAACAAAGCCTTTTAACAATAGTACTTGTTGTTCTCGTGGACATGTAGCCCCATGTGAGGCTGAGACCATCATGACGTTACGCGCTTTCGCAATAGAGCAACAGGTGGTTTTGATGCACGGCGTATAGAAAAGCTGTACATGCCTAATATTGACGAACAGCTAAAACCTCAGTCGATCGTTTCCATCCAACCTCATCGCTTCGGTAACCAATTAATTATCCATTTGGTCTTTTCGAACAGCAAACGAGTACATTCATGAGATTCATCTAGTTTTTTTCGAGTAACGGAGAAAAACCAACACAATTTAACGTCATGTTTTTGTTTAAATAAACAAACGTTATACAATTTCTGAACATGATATAAGACACTTCCGGTGCCAAAGTACTTGTTCGCACTTTCACAGCCAAGCCTTTGCATTCAGTTTTATAACTTGAGGACAATTTATGAGAAGCCTGATATAGAAGAACCAGGTTAGTGAAGCCGAGTGACATAAATTCAAAGGGATTCTCGAGCCTAATTTTACACATGTACATAATATTAATAGCATTTGCACAAAATTAAGGGAACGATGCACTAGAGAATCCCACATTACAACCTTTGGTTGTAAATGGGCGGTGAGAACAAATCTGGAGTTTAGAATCATGCAATGAGCTGTGTCTGGATCATTATGCAGGTTTTGAAGATACACCAATTTTATGCAACTTTCTGCATAAAAGGACATGATGCATTATCATGAAGATTACGCAATAATATATTTAGTGGAAAGAAAAACAAAGCGTGCAGTTTTGCCGTAACGCGTTGAAAGGATGATGATTGAACTACACACACATGTATTTACTTTAAACATTTGAAAGACCAAGTCTGTTATTGACACGCAGAATTTGTAGATTGATGTTTATAAAATAATGCTGGTCAAAGGGGTTGAAGACGGACAACAGAGACCGTTTTGTAATGGCGACGCAAGAGTATATATCAAATTTTATGTGTGTTTGGACGGCAAATCTGTCATTGAGCAAGCGGACGGATTCGTAACAACAACAGTTGGCTGAAAGTGCTTCTTCCATATAGGGAAAGTCGTCCTTGTGTCCTGAATGCATACAAGCACCGTACAAAATTCGCAAGGGCCTTGGTGAAAGACATGTAAACGTTGACACATGATCAAAAAAGATGATAAACTTTATGTGCCATTGCTTGTAGTCAGGGCAAAATTGCAACGATTTCTGAATGTGTCACAGGAATAATTCGCAATCAATCAATACAGTGTACTGTTCAAGGTAGTGGATCGTCACAAGTCCATCTTTGTCCAATTCTCAAGTGCTTTACATCTAGTTAGCAGTTTGGCAGAGTCAATTTTTAATATTTTCCTTATTGCTTTGGGCCCTTGAAGATTCGAGACACTTTTAAAGAGTTAATGATGATTGTAAGAGTCAGAAATGCAGTTTATAGTTTTGCGCAGGGCGCCACTTATGTATGATCAAATGACAATGTTGTGTGTGACCATGCCAAATGGAAAAAGAAACTAGCAAGCGTATACATAGTGCTTTTAGACGTACAACAACAAGTCTTTGACTCATCCGATAGCAAACCATGCAAAATTGGCAAAATGCGAGTACACCTTTCCGGCTTGAATTAATTGGATGAACTCCCGTACAAGAGGATGATCTGATATGAAGCAAGGGTGGAGATATGTTTGATGCAAAATTCGCGAATCATAAATCAAAGGTACATCGTTTACACTTTGGAGTGACAAGCCCACAAGACTATTGCGAATTTTCACTGGCAGTAACGCATGGCAGTTGGAAATTGGACAATGTCGGCGCCGACGCCATAACGCCACATCAGGTGTAGGTTCTTCTTATGTATTCTGTCAAGTCAAGTTTGTACGTCTTGTACGGCGCATTTCCCTTCGGGCACAAGAAGCAACCCTCATGAAACAAAATTGGTGAATTGCAAAAGCAGCGCTACTTTCCTCATTATGACGCATGACACTGCTGCTTAGTTTGGATGAGACTTGAGAAGTAATTAACTGCAGCCCAAATCTTGTTATGGCGAATAAATGTAGTCATTGAAAGAGGATTTATATATTCGCAGGGCCTTGTTCCATTGGGCAATTGATACATCATCGCCTCCAACTTACAAGTTGAGATACAACAGGTACAAGGCAAACTCAAATAAGGAAATTGCACTCGAGGCAAAAATTTTGTAAACTCACCTGCTCTTCTTTAAGTGAATGATCGGAAAATTACGATATTGGCAAATGCATCATGGTATACCTTCTGACTGAGCTGCTGAAGAAGAGAATCCCTTGAAATAATTGTCAACTTTTCAGCAAACTGTCTTAAATGGTTGCCATCGTTGTATGCAGCGTTAACGCTTTGTCCTTTTAAAGATTATGTAGCTTTCGAGTTACTGAGGTAAGCGTTGCTGAAAAAGAACAAGGGCGACAATAAAAGCATATATACCTTTTGGCACTTCTGTTGTTGCCTTTTTGCGAAGCGAATGTGTCTGTCTGGCTTGAAATCAATCCGCCAGCCAATTGATAGCAATATATACTTCTGGTATGAAAAGTGAGTTTCTTTTTTGTCTAATTGTACGTTTGCGTGGTATCGCTCAATGAGTAACGTGAGCTCAAGAAAATGGATGCAAAAAGCGATCTATTCTATTGATACGCTTCATATCACTAAAAGTGTTAATGTGTCAAATCAACCGCATTCGCCATAAAGACTGACTCCTAATTCGGCTCAGAGACCAAAGAGCCTAATTAAAGCCTACACAATTTTAAACGTTATTACAAGAAAGTGGAACTGTTTGCCGGTTTTCGCCCTTCCTTTACTACTGCTCTGATTACTGATTAACCTGTATTATATATATATATATATATATACATTTATATATGCATGCGTAGGCGGATGGGCAAAGTAGAAACACAAAGGTGTGTTGCTGATTCCCAAATATCACAACCGGAATAAGTTCAAAGGCATTTATTCAATAGATTCTTTATGAGAAAAAACGTATTGTCCCAAACTCAAACTGACTTTGAGTTTGGGATCACGCTTACTGAATAATCTGATAAGATATTTTGCGGTGAAACTTGTGAAATATTACGAAAACTCTCGCAAATTTTTCACTCGAAGGCATTGATTTACACCAGAGCTACTTAAGAGTACTTTACGACTGGGAACGTGCCACTAATACGGATGACGAAGCTTACGGCTTTTGACTATCAATTTATTTGAGATGAGTATCAACTACATGAATTGATCAACTAACTAAGCTCGAACGAACCCTTCTAGCATTGCTACAAAAGAGCTGTAATTCACTTGGTTTTTCTCTTGGAAATGAAAAGAGAAAGTCTATTTTTGTACGCGTTCGTTTGTGGGAATTTAAGGATACCAGGCACGTGCATACTGACCACCACGGTGGATTACCAGGAATAGATGGTTTTTTAACAATCAACGATGTTTGTTTTGCTGCAGTCGGTCTCATTGATATTCTGAATGAATTATGTGAAGATACGCTAAAGAATTTCTTAGGAAAGTTTGTGTAATCCTTGAACAGTTTCAAGCACCGATTACAGTAGTTTACAAACTGCTGACAGTGAAAATTAATCCGGTCTTTAATTTAAGTGCATTTGCCGCGATTCTATTTGCTCAAAGTGGTTTCACATTTGTTATTTTACAAAAGTTGATACTAATGAGCTTACAACAGGTATATAAACAGTGTATATGCTCAAGCGTGAAACTATATTCATTTGAGCCATGATTAACTTTTTGTGGTTACAACAACAAAGCTGCATGTGAAACGTGCAATTCTAACATGGTTGATATAGAAGAATGATAATGAATTGTCCGCCGGAGGCTTAAATGTAGTTAGTGGAGGATTTGTAATTTCACTACATGCACATTTTCGCGATGAAAGCGTAAATGGGAAGGTTCGCGATCATCATCATCAGTTGATCCGTATAACAAAAGCTACTTGATGAATTTCTTTTTGATAATTACTCTGTACTTGAATATGATTCCGTCTGTGCAAATAATAGCGTGTCTTGTGTTTTCACTCTTGTTATCCGCTATCCGCATTACAATTAAGTTGTGTATTTCTATAATTCCAAAGGCTGTAGTCAAGTGCAGTGCAAGGCACTTTGGGTAGTACAGACAGGGAGGGGCGTTTTTAATTTGGCGGTGGGCATTTGCGAAAGCATTTTGTAGAATTTGTAAAAGTTGTTGAAATCTTTCTGAAGAATCAACATTGAAAACCAATGTACTTTATTTATACAATTAATAATAGAAAATGTGTACGTTTGAGCGGCTCACGTTCAAAGTGATGATCCCACTTTGTCTTTGTGCGCGAGTTTCCGCTTACTTGTATTTTGCTCACCGTTTCCACTTGGTTGGCTGAAGGTGCGAATCATAATTCCAAGTACATGTACATAACCGGATGAAAATTTCTACCATTGTCAGAGTAATTGTTCTTATGATCTGCATTTACTTGTCGTTGTTGTATAGCAGAATTGCCATTTTCACCCATTGTTATTATGTGAGTCTTTATAAGACATTTACACGAGTACTTTGAACTAATGTTATAATCGTCAGTTAGCGACAGGTCTGATGGGAAAATGGCATATCGTCAGGGAATCCTGTCTTAACAACAGCTGCAGAAATTGAACAGTTTTGTATGCTAATGTGCAAAAATGTATACGTTACACATTATTATTATGCGTAAAAATCTATCATCATCAGTTCACCATTCCAAGGTAAGAGCAGTGTTAACGAAAGAAGAAGTAATTAAAACGGAACTGTGAATGTTTACACGCTCACACAAACGGCAGATGATGGTGAAACCATCAGAGCAAAACGGAAGGCATGTGAGCGTTTAAACCACGTGGATTTAATTTTTTCCAATTTACAAAAGGCGAGTAGAATGTGTCTAAACGCTGAAAATTTGCGGTACACCAAGCAATAACGTCTGTGGTTTCGATTCATGAAGTTGATCAAGTCTCTGGGTTTTGAGAGCGAGTGTCGACGAAATTCGCTCAAGCTCGTTACATTCTGTGGTCTAATTGAACTCGGTGTGAAATTTTCATCTTGTATCTGCAAAAATGCATAAGAGTATAGTGTGTCTCCGGGAACCAAATCAGATTGATCCTTGACCAAAGTTTCTTGCCAAAAATATGCATCATGATTTGTCATCAGCCTCAGCGTGATTCAACGTATCTCAATTAGTGAATTTGTGGATCTCTCTTTTTTCTGACCAAGGGCCTTGTTTGTTATGCGGTTGCTGGCTGGGGCCAACTTGATGTGAGCGAGATGAAGAGTTCCGTTTGGCAATTATGTCTTGCAAATTAGCTGCCTATAGTTCTAACAAAATGGGATATATTTGAACTTTTACTCATCAATTCTGGCGAATTATATTGCATTTTCTCATTTAATGAATGCAAAAAGAACGATCATTTTTTCTATTAATGCCAATGCGCATAACCGTATGGAGTTGCTCATTCGGAAACTAATTGCAACTTTCTGAAGCCGGCAGAGGTCAGCAAGAAGAGAATTAATGTAAGTAATACGATTTAATTCTGCCATAGGTAATTCCTGTTAACTTAATCCCTTGTTTCCTGTCTCATGATCCTTGTGAATATACGTGTATTTCGTCGTTGTGCACAAGTCAGAGGAACAAAAGGCAGGAACCTGTGACTTTCCTCTGTGTTGATAATTGTGCATGAAGGCGCTATATATGTTCTCGATTTACCGCACCTGTTTCACGTTGAAGATGGCACATTAAAGAACATCTCACTTGAAGCCTTAACTTCCGATAATTGTTTTCTCGTCACTCAATGCGTCATCTTGGCAGGTAAAGAACAGCTTCTGAAGTCGCAAAGGTCACCTCTGTTTCCGCCAGTGACCGTCGGGAAAAATACATCTTTACGTAAAAGCTGTGTCTTAGGGATATCTATTGATGGGAACAGGGTGTGGAAATATTCTCAGTCAGCTTTTTCCTACTGTTCTGTAAATTCTACCTTAAGGCGAATGTGTACGAATGCAAAAGTAAAAAATCAACCTTTAGGTGCCATACTCGATGGCGATAATTTGTTCAATATTATGAGTTTAAGAGACTGATGCTGTATCACTCTTATTTGCACCACAGGGTTAATCATAAGCATTTGAAAAAGCTCGTTGCAAGGGTGAAGAGACGGGTGTAATTTAAAATTGTGGTGCTGGAAAGTATTTAGGCGATAATACCACGAAAATTATCTTCTTTGTTCCATTTCATATCGACGCCCAAAAGTCACAAGAGCGTCAAAACACTGTAATATTACTTACGCCAACTAAAATCGGATTTGCACAATCACCACCTGTAAGCACTTTGTTGTTGTTGCTGTTGTTATTGTAGGCGGAACTTTCGTTGAACTTGAGGAAAACGTTTCATTATGGCGTTTAAAAAACCTGCCTAACCCGACGCACATTTTAAATTGCGTATAAATGAAACCCGGAAAGTGAGCCGAGAGCATGAGCATTATGTCTGGACGATGTGGTAATGTATATAGTTTCCATTGTAAAAAATTAAGCCGACTGAAAAGATTTGAACTTGAGACCTCTGGCATTGCATGTTAACAAATGGCGTCTGCAACACATGTCAAAATGGCCTAATGACTCTTGTTTCCAGTGTGTAGAAGCTGGGCTTTGGCGTTTTAATTTCTTTTATGCGTATTCCGAACCGGGCTAAAAAATGGTGCTTGTCAGAGAGATTCGGTCTCGTCAAACATCTTTCAAGTTTTATTGCTCCGTCAAAAATTTTGTGGTGCTTAATGGGTCTGTATAATGGCACGGTATTAAAGACTACCGTTGATGCGCTTCCGACCCTTGCTAAGGTCCTGAAGACAGACATTTGAATTGCTAAGTAATACTTGGTTCTTGTGAATGACTTTACTGAACTATGAAGCCTTGTGATGGTGCCTGAGCGAACGTAATGCGTATCATCAAACTTTTGCTTTTGTCCATACCATGTGAATGATGTAATGAGTCCGGTAATGTTGATACAGGGAAGATGCAAGCAAGGATCCCTGCAGAGATCGCCTGACCATCAGGTCTTGTTCGCATCATTGTTCTTATTATTTGGCATTCTAACGAAGACTGGTATTTCTTGCAATTTCCCTCACAATGCACTCTAATTATCAAGATAGCCACGAAAAGAAAACATACGTTATTATGGAAACAAGTATCATTTAAAATTTAATGTTCATTGACGTCACATCCCTGGTTCTTCCAAACCAGCTGCCATCCATGACCACTGGATTTGAAAGGAAAAGTTGGGTAAATTTGACGTTCAAAGAACAACGAAATGCTAGGCTTCAAAAACTCGCCATCTACGTCGTCAGAATATTTTTGAAATGGATCTGAATGAGTTTCAGACAGCAGACCCGAGTGCTACTTGTGGAAAACGAATTCACTCTTGAATATTCTTGATGTCTGCAGGGATCTTACGTCAGTCGGTCAGTCATTGAAAACGATAACATTAGTGGATATGAGCTGGACAAGACTCGCACGCATACATTATCTATCTGACTAGCTGACTAACTTGGGTGAGTTAGTGGTTTATGTGCGATTCCCGGTGGCGATTTCAATTCCCCTTGGGCAAGTCGTGGGCAATAATTTTTAATGCCGCCATATGCCTGCCTTATTGTCATCAGCAGGAATGGTTTCCACCGCATCCGTATATTAACAACTTGAAGATTTACACTCGAATTTAACTACAGGCTTGGGTAATACGCAACGGACCGTTGTCTTTCATTATCGGAAATTTACTGATGACAAAACAATGTAAAATCAACAAACGAATTCCTGGTTTATGAGGTTATTTGATCGGATGTTTCGGACTGTTCGAACTGATGATGCAACGGCAGCGGTAAATATTTTGACCTCTGGCACTTTACAGGCTATTAATCATCTCTGATAATCATTCCACGACTTTTGACATGAGCTTAATGAAATCAAAATTTGGAATGTCGAGTTCACGCATATTCGATGAATTGCATCACATTCACACAAGTACACATGTGTAGCAATAGATAACTACGTACGTTTTACGGATATCGAAAAGATTAGGACGAAATTTGTGATTTCCGCGTGCTACAATTGATACAAGAATGAGAATTTATTACGACACCGAAAATTTCATTACTTCAGGAACTTGGAGAATGAATGTGTAGAAAAAGGTTTTTAGCGTAACGTTGCTTCCTGATGATCCCTTATCATATGCGTGAGTGCACTTGATTTTGTACCGGCAGATACGCCCATAGTGCTGCGAATAAAATGGTAAAGCTTTTAGAACGGGTTCGAAATGAAACGCCATGAACCAAGTCAAAAAGTGATACAGCATTTAAGTATGCAATGACTGTAAACCAGTGTCTTCTGAAAGAAGAACCATGTCCGTTACCGGAAGGAAGGCGCTTTGTATCAAGGCCTTGCAGTTTCTCGTTGCGTGCAGACCATGGCATGGCATCCTTCCCTTCCGTTCAGCATAGCTTTTAGTTGGCTCTTGGCACAGTCGTAAAATTTAAATTTGCCGTAGTCTCTTATCATCGAGAATGAATCAACAAGTGTGAAGAAAAATTTAAAAAGATGGAATTAACAGGCCATAATTACCTATGCAGCAAGCGGTATTAACATTCTTTTGCAATTATGTATTCTTCTGGGCCACTGTACACCACAACATTTAAAAAATTGAACGGTAAAAATTCAGTCTCTGCAAGCAGAGAATCTCAAAAGATGCATAAGCTTTTCTCGGTCTTTTCCCGAATACTAAAAGATTTTTTCGTGAATTTTATTATGTAGGCAAGAGACATGACTGGATTTGTGCAAATTACCGCACATTAAAAGCAATGAGACTAGTAAGTAAATGTAGGTTTCGCAGGTTGAAATAAATGCATTTTGAGTGTGTAAGATTGTGAGATTTAAATTGTACTGTCACGAGTGTCACAACAAACGACAGCAAATGTTAGGACTTGCATTTACAAAGAATTCGTTCGTATTTAACCGGTAATTTTAATAGCATAACTGACCTGGACTCGTTATTTCTTTGACAGATGTACTTGGAATGGACAAAACTAATGCAATGTGCGAATTTTTTAGAGCGTTGAAATGCCCAAGCAATTTTCGGAATTATCAGCTTCGATTTAATCGAAAGCGGAAAATCCCGTTCAATTAATCGTTAATCACACCTCCTAGATAGTTAACAAAGAAGCTTGTTAACATTTACTTGAAGAGGACTTGGGCAGCCAACGGTGTAATGATTGATTGAGTTTGATTTTTCTTTAACCCAAAGGGTGAAATTTTGAAGTAACTTGCAGATGAGTTATGTAAGCAAGTGGGCAAGAATACTGGGAAGAAGAGAGGCATTTAGTTATGTGGCGATTAATCTTGATAAGTCGAGAGCGATAAACGATGAGATGGATGGACGTTGTTGACGTTGTCGTTGCCACCTGCTGAGGCCACCACCAATGTTCCGTTTAGAAGCGTTTAATTTTAACGTACATTGACACAGCGGTGTGACTGGCTAATAAAAGTTTTGCGGACCGTTTTTGACACACCATTTGCGGAATACAATGTCAAAGAAGAATGAGTAATGCGTGAAAGGAATTTAGCTAAAAACAACTTGTTCACTATTCACTCCTTTTGTCATCCCGCAAACGCGGAAGGAGCAGCGTTAAAACTGTAGCTTCAAGCAAGGATATGTGATATAATGCTCAATGAGTAATTCCGAACGGAAAAGCAAACTTCGGGTTTCTTCCAAGAAGCTGGCTGTGTCGCAAATTGCAACTTACCGTCTGTCTGTCAGTCTCTCGTTCATGTTCTTTGTTCCTTCCTCGGGGATTGTGTTCACACATGGTTTTCAGTTTCTCCGACTTGCTAATTGTTTAATTGGTGTTGTATGTCTTTTTGCAGAAGTGTTGACGGAGGCTGGGTGAAGTGAATGACTTTTCCCTGGATCTTCTCCTTCTCTTTCTAATTGTTCGGGCTCGAACTGGTCGACAGCAGCTAGCAGCATAGCGATTTTCGTCCCTCCTCATCAGCCTCTCAAGGTAAGTCAAGAGAGCCATTTCACTTGTATGTCCTCGAGAAGCTGACATATGAGCAACGTGAAATGCATGCAACAAGACTTTTACCATGTTCACAAATGGCAATCTTTCGGTCTTTACCACCGCTGCTTGTTTGTTTATTGTCCGGTGGTGCTCAGAGTGCTCTTTTTGCACGCTTACTTATTTTACGACGGCTGATGCAAAACGCTGAGGAATGTAGACCGACGCATTTAATCGCAGTGGAACAAAGCGTCAGTAATTCAGCTGCACATGTGCAGTCTGCATTAAAAGTCGAGACGATCCATAATATTGGCAAGTACATATTTTACGGGTCAGCAAAGTTTACATAACTGAAATTAAAAGATAGGATCGGAAATCAGGAGTACGAAATTCGCAAACAAATCATCCCGTTCCGGTGAATAACTTTGACCGAGTAGCAAAACCACTCGGCAATAAGAAAGAGCAGAAGCGGTTCACACCCACGCTTCTAGCTGTATATTCAGATAACATGATGCGAGTTTGTAATTAGTGATTCCAAGCATGTCCTTTGATAAGCCACCGATTAATTGCTCTTGTAAAGTTGGAGGATAAACTTGTGTAAAATTGCTATTGATTGTCCGTCATTGCGTTATGATGTAAGACTCAACAAGCCTTGTATGGTTAACGCATTCAACACACGTAACGAAACACACATTCAAAGCGTATTATGACAAGGAAGGCTCTATTCAGCCCACCTTTAACTAACTGAACGAGGCCGAAATATATATTTTGCTATTGAAAATTTATTATGGGATTATTGAACGGCCCCTTTGACAATCGCAGCAAAAATTTTATTTCGCAATTGCAGTGTCTTTGCTCATTCACCTGTTGAATTCTCTTGTTCCCTGGTAATGCTAAACTTGTAACTAATACAAAGGGTGAATGGGGGGAGGGGATCATTAAAACGATTAACGTTTGATACGATGTGTATTGTATTCACTGTCTTCTGTGAGTCTATGAATCAGTTATTGTTACAGTTTGAAATTCGCAAACGCCATCATACCATTATTGCACGGCAGACGTCTGGTCTGCAAAAGCTGTATACCTCAAGTGGTAATATTTCGTGATCTTGGCAATTACTCTACATAGATACAGATCTTATATGACAGATCAATTTTATGTATGTGACCGCCGCTGTCCTCCGTAATCAAACGTCATGTAAAGTTATGACGCGTGCAGAATCCTAAGGCTATTTCCGAGGCTGTGGAGCCGCCGTAATACGCTATGCTGGTTTTTACTTTCGTTTGTGTAATAGAAATGTGCAGTGTCAAATTCAAGTCACTTGCATCTACATGTAATAAATATGCTGCTTTGAGCGTGTTGGGTCAACTGGATCAAATTCTTAATTGATGTCAGTAGATCCTTGACTATACCTTTGGGCAATGTTAGACCTGTTTTGGGTTGATTGCAGAAAACGGAAAGGAGTATACATAGACTCGGCTGTCGCTAATTTGAGAAAGCTGGTTGCAATCACGTCTCTGCAATTTTTACAATTGCAGCGGGACGAGGATTGAATCTAGTCAGTGCTTTAATAAGCAGACTAGGACCGATCATGTTAAGATTAGTAATGTCCATAAAGTATCTTGTCTTTATCTTCAGCAGGTGCTTTGTTGACAAGTTAAATAGAACCGATGGGTAGATAGCCGATATCCATCATTATGAAAGGCATTACAGGTAGTTTGTGGGGTACGTGCTCGTGCTGTGCTTTTCTGTTACATTATTAATTGGTTTCACAGTCAATTAAATTCGTATTTGCGTGAGTGAATAAAAGTAAGCGTGAGATATTGGAAACACGTAAAAATGAAAGTGCTTCTTTGTTGTGAGCTGGCACAGTAGGTTTTGAATCTGTGTTCATAAGCTGTAATTACGGGCCGTAAGCCTCGTGTGAATTTCAAGAGAGCAATCGATAATAAAGGCGCGTAATCTCAGCTTCATCGTTTGCCAAAAGTAAACAAGGATCCAAGCGAAGAAATTCACTTTCTCAAGTACCGTGTTGTAATATTCAGCTCCTTTGGCGCAGAAATCACAAATGCCTAGGCCTAAACAATATGCTGATGGTGTGAACGTGGGAGATTTTTCAGTGTTTATTTTGAGGCCACTCAATCATTCTCGCACCCTGGTGGTTGGTTGTTGCGAAATATTTGTTGACCAAAACCTCGTTTGACAGACTTCTTTGATTGTAGGTAGTTGAAAATTGCGATTTAATTTGCTCAGCCACTTGAGCAAGCAACAGTTTTCTTGTAAATGTTTGCTTCCCTGCTCCCTCGTCTCCTTTCTCGTTAGTTTGGTTCTTCACCAAAAGCTATAATTCACTGAACTTAATGTTGCAGCATGGAGATAGATAGACTATGTTCGACAAAAAACTTTCATTTTCACCATCCGGTCAAATGAAATTAATCTGCTAATTGGTAAACGGTGGACCAAGTCTCTAATTTGGTAACCTTTAATTATTCCCCTCTGCAACTTTACGATACAATATAGTAAAGTTCGCCAAGCTTTTAGGACATACGCACAACAATAATTTTCCAAGGCATCAAATAATTTGCATTTCTACGAAAGGGATACTGGAGGGCGAATTTTTGACAAGTTTTGTATCTTTTTGCAAGTGTTACGCAATATGATTGCCAATTAATGTGCACTTGAAATGACCGTTTACCCACTCTGATATCATAAAAATGTCTTGGTTCACACCTCACTATACGAGTCTGTTTTCGCAACAAGCCTGCATTTGCCTCACATTTATGTTATTCGAACGCGGGTGCTGTTTGCAAAATTTGTAACAATTTTAATGCGAAACTTCTATTTCTGATTTCTGATCAGGTTGGTGCACGAAGACTTGGGCGCTTATGGTGGTGTCGGTAGTATCCTGCACAGAAACTAATTACAACCGTTCGAATTAATTCAAGTTGCAAAAAAGGTAAAAGCACAATTAATGTTGATCAAAAGTTGATAAACTCTGCTTGTTCAAGCGTTCGCTACTTGAAAGGTTCCGTTTGGTGTTCAAAGTAGGTTTGTGATTGGCTATCACTCACTTATATCGATCCCGACCCTGAATATTAAGCATATTCAAGTGGCACTTCGACTTTTAACTTACTCATTCTGCTGCAAGGATAACTCCGACATAAGCTGGTCTCTGTTTATTCGTGCCAGCGGTTGAAAATAGCGCTTCGTTGTAGCTTGGATCTCAAGTCGATAATTTTAGCAGGAGCGCCACACGCTTCTTTAAAGTAGCCGTGCTGCAAATCTGCCTACTTAAGCTCAGGTTTGTCCATCACTGTCGACATGATTCAGTCACCACACCTCTACAGCTCGTATCAAATTTGCGAAAATTCGACATCCTTTGATCTTTTGAGTTCATGCCTGGGTAATGGTGATGGTGTTTTAAGGCTTGTGTCCCGTAATGAATTTTTCGTGATGGCTTGTCATGACAAATGGCAACAAAGTTACTTTACTCAACACGGTTCACTGGAAATTTTTAACGTAGGTCAAATGTTAAAGTTGATGTCTGTGTGGTATGCGATGCTCAACTGGGTGAGCGGTGTAGCTGTAAACGCCCTGGATCCGATAACCCAACGGCGTCTGAGTCTGACCTTTTCGGCTACGAGTTATATTAAACAGCATATGAACTTGATAATGACGCTTGAGCTGCGATGCGCAAAATTTTGTTGCGTGGATCACCTTGCCCGCTAAAAATTACATAATAGCTTCATCACTTACCATCGATGATCTGCAATTGACGGATTTGTAGCAAGGAATTCCACTTTGGTTATTACGTAGGCTGTAGTTTTGGCTAACTGGTAAAATCGATATTTTAAAGAAGCAGAATCAACAAGCTTTTTGCAAATGTGGATGTGTAGGTTGCCAGCCGGCCACGAGGCTATTCATTGAACAACAAAAGTAACTTAAAGCCGTTTTTATTGCAGATTTTCTTCCACAATACCTTTTACTTTGACAATACGTCATCGATTGTCAATTTATTGACAGCCCGCAAGGCCGATGTCAACATGACTGATTTTATGGTAGTAACCATTCAAGTCAAGCAGAGGATCAAATAGCACTTTGATCTTTTTGTTCAGCCTTATGCCCTTACAATGTCGCTACACCAAGCAGTGATAATCTTATGTTGTTCTTTCTTCAGGAACCGTGTTTGTTATGAGCTTGTTGAGAACTTGCTGTTGCTCTATTATGGAGCAGCTAAGCTTGTAATGGCAATTTTAGTGCATTGTTATGATAATCCAAACAAAATTCTGTGCAGATAACAATAACTTTGGTTACATGCACTTTGCAATAACCTTCCGCAGGGTGACATAACGATAATTGACCACGTTTTGAAACTTGTACCGCATCTCGAGGGTTTTGTGCGTGAAAGAATCTCTATGTAATGGCGACATCAACTTGATGGCCGCCTACAGCACGACAATACCTGATCAAGTGTCATTCATCCATGACTTTGATGAGAATCAATAGCGCGACATTCTCGAAAAGATTTTCGCAAGGGCTGTACAGGAACTGTACTCCCACGAAAATTTTCAAGATAAATTGTCATTTTTGTTTTTAACTGGGGACTGGGAGAGGTCGTTTTTGTACATGATTGAGCTGGATAATTGGGCACGGTCTTTAATCTAGTTTTTTCCTTGCAACCTTAATAGGCTAAAGAATAATTGATGGATGGATGACTGGAGTCTGATACAAGACGGTGATATTTACCTCATTTTTTGCAATTTTAGAATAAATTGTTCATTTCAAGCGGCGGAACGCGGAGGATGATGACGAGTGAGTGGATTTGATTGGCATGACAAAAACGCTAGAGATGATCCATTGACTAAGGTCATTTGGGCGTTTGAATGTCAACGCATTGCAGACCATATCATTTTTTCAAAGAGCGAATTGCTTGAAGCGCAATTCTACTATTATCTCTTCCTAAACTTGCAACAGGGCAATAGCTTGTTAAGCACCTTTGGTACTTACGTGTTCTTCAGATTTTCAAGCACTTTCACCCGTTTTGTACACGCAGACAAAGCGGATATTACGATGGTCAAAAACTGCTGCGTATTTAACAGTTGAAAGACTCTTGCCAGGGTGGTGAAAGTCGTTGTGGAAGGTAGTGGGCGAGATCGGAACATGTTTTAAACATTCGCAAAGGGGACAAACCCCGACGAGACTAAACATTTGTGTGGGTTTTGTGGTTTGCGAACTTGAAAGATTCTTACTCGGCCATAGGAAATCTCCACCCTCTTCGTCATCATTATTTGATGCTTATCCGGCAGTTCCATCTTTTTGTTCTGATCTTCTTTTAACTTATTAGCGATATGTCAGTGGAATGATTGGT
This sequence comes from Sphaeridia pumilis, assembly GCA_034698345.1. Lineage (NCBI taxonomy): Eukaryota > Metazoa > Arthropoda > Collembola > Symphypleona > Sminthurididae > Sphaeridia > Sphaeridia pumilis. The sequence goes on along the minus strand of JAQGBJ010000694.1, from coordinate 15,963 downwards.
TTTATCAGCGCTATTACTCCTCAGGGGTTCAGTAATGACATTCGGTGCAAAAATCAATCTTCCCTCTGCCTACCAATCAGCCCAGTAAATATGGAAGTACAGTAATAACCTTACATAAGTTGAGCCTGGTCTTTGTTAACACTCCTACGTAGAATTTGCTAATGGCTCGGCATTTGGACATCAACTTGACGATTTCCTGTCCTCAGACAATTTGAACCCGAATTGAAACAAGATGGTTGGGATGACGAATGATAACGATGCCATCACATACTTAAGGCGAAAGGTCATATTTGCGAATTACACAATGTAGAACCGTTTTTGTGTGGCAGAGTCTGTCGGCTACATGTCATGTTTCCATTTGTGGGCATGTTAAAGTTTAGTCTGTTTGATCATCAACTTGTTGTTTGCCAAAGTTATTTTTTCGCAACGGTGGTTCAGACTCATGACGTGTCTCGTTGGCAGATTATACCTGGAATTTCTACCTTGAAGTGATAAGATCACATGCGTGATTCACGTCATGTGAACCATGATAAATTTCACAGTACAAAATTTTCCAAAGGCTGGAAAAGCCAGTAGAGAAACTGTTGCTATTATATATATTTATCATTGTTCTCTTATCATATATGAAGCTCATATATTAGCCGGTTGTTGTTTGTTACGACTCGTAAAGTTTGCAGAAATTTTAACGAGGGGCTGATTATGTACTATGCATCTGTTCCAGGTGTCCAAATTTTTATGTTTTTTGGCGGTTGAATCGTGTACCAGCGTTTTGTTTAAAATATGGAGCTAAAGCTCGAGTTAAAAGCCAGAAAGCAAGCATTTGATAAAATAAAGAACCAGAAGATTTGGTTGGAATGGCACATGTACAACAAGTTGTATTTTTTATCTGACAAGGTGCAGAATTATAATTGTCACATCTTCTTACAAGATCCAAACTTTTTCGTAGAATTGCCCACATATCCATGTTCTGACATTTGTGTGTAGTGAGTAGTGGCTTTGCGAGGAAATAGCCAAAAGAAGTGCTGAAAATACCCAACCAAACAATATAATTCGAAGGACTAAAGCCGTCTACAGGTACAGTTGGCTGACAGCAGTTCAGCAGGAACACAAAAACGTCATGTAGTTTGTACATTCTCGTATAGTCGAATGAATAAGTTGGTATTCGGGTAATTATGGAAAGCATCGTTTGGCTGGGGTCCAGATCCATGACCACGGACACGAAACCTTGTAACAAATAGGAGTAAGATGCAGAAATACTAGTTTTGTTAAATTGACGGCTGCTGAGATTACACGAGACATAAATTACCAAGGAAAACAGAAAAATCATCAGAAAACTTAAATTGCTCCCTTGCGCTGGCGCTCCGACGTGAATGCTATTATTCGTTTTGCATTAATTACCACCATGTTTTATGAACTTGCTTTATGTACTGTACCATCGGTTTCGAAAGACCACAGAAATCCATAGTGCATTTCTTCCGTTGCCTATGGCTGAGTGGTGGTTTTTCAACATTTCAGCTTTGAAACGTTGCTGTCTTTCGATAATTCTCAGAAGTCCACATGATGACGTTCCTCATTAAATTGAGTTTCAGTAACTATGATAACAGTAAGTGGCTTCAAGCTCCGCTGGTCGCCATAAGATATTTTGCACAATAATATTTAAGTTGCTTCTTCATCGCAATCTTTCTGAATAGTCGCTAATGTCCTACGATAATGTTTTATCGGCGCAATTTGCAATTGCAAAAATAGTTGAGGGAAATTCGTCATTTCGCCAAGTGTGGCCTTAAGTAATGTGCAAATGCCTGCTGCTAGTACACGTTTCCCCTCAAGGAATGTCGTTGTTTGATGCGTTAAGGACAGACATGCATAGTGGTAGCAATTAAAGTGCGGCTTAATTGCACTCAGTGTTTCGACGAAATGGGATGCTACCCTACCTCAAACGCATTATATAACGAAATTCAATGCAATGACACATGTGACGTTTCAGCTCAAGGTAAACTTACAGAAGACTTGTCTAATGTGTCCCGTAGATAATCCTAGTTTAAGACATACTGAATTGATTAAACCAGGTTCTTTTGATAGACACTAGCAAGTATCACAAATTACGCTGTGCATCAAGAGGCTTCTGAAACAGCTACAATAACCCTCCCACGCCGTTTTTAAAACTCGGCCAATCTGATGGCTGGGATTTCTAATCACGTGTAAAAAATAGGTGTGTGAATTAAGTCAAAAGTGACATGAACGCCATTTAGAGATGTCCACTCCAGTTCCAAGCACGTGTGTACTGTGTACTCGGTCGTTTTTCTTCGAAAATTGGCCATATTCTGCGCAAACTTGGGGAGATAATACAAAATCAAAACTTACTTAGAACAAGAACTGAGAATGTATCAATTGCGAGGTGCCAAAACTAAAGATCAATTCTTGAAGCTGAAACTGAAGACGCATTGCTTTTTACTCGAGCTAATTTTATGAGTCAGATATGTTGACAGGCTTGAAATTGAACTAGCGTTTTTAAGGCTCATTCTCAACTGTGTTCAGTTCAGAGTTCAGATCCATACCATGAGGGCAATAGCAGCTTTCCTTACTTCATAATGTTGTCTCAGTCAGTCTCCGGGTTGCGAATTGCTATGCTGAAACGTGTGACATTCATACAAATTCGAAAGTCATTGGCCCGCAAAAATACGAGGTGGGAGCCGAGCCTTCTGGGTAAATTTAATGGTCATGTAACAAGCAAATTCATAGTTTTTTATTCGAGTTTTCAGTATGAAAGTGTGAAGGAGTGGTCAGCCGGTAAGATTGATGAAATGAAGCGAGATGCTTTTGCTCACTTTGGCTTTCGTGCCATACTTTTGCCAGTCTTTTGAACTTTATTGGGATACATAAGCTCAGACAATTGGCAAAATTTTCATTCCATTGTCCGTCTCGAATTCCAAATATTTGCAGGAAGATGGTCATAAGAATGGCTTGGCTGTAAATGGCAAAGCTTGCTAAAGGCTGGGCACTGTAACTGCTCGAAACCGTGTCGAGATTGAAAGACGGTGATTAAGTATAGCTCATCTTACAAATTATACTGTGAAGTGGCTATCCAGGATAAGATGGTGGAACTCATCTGCATACATGCAATTTGAAGCATTCGTTGTATAGTGGAACTGAACGTAACAAAAGTAAATGTGCGGGTGGTCACTCGAAACAGAATCGGCGCTCAAGACCACCAAAGGTGTGTCTCCGCAAATAATTGACTTGAAATTTACCTTGTTCAATACACGGCAAGTGTCCATGCCCTTCTCAAGAGGTTCAGTCATCAACTCATTTTTTACTAAATCTCACCTTCACTATGCGCCATCACTGAGTGAGCTGGAATGAAAAACTTCAGACTTTGCGAATTTGCCATTTCACATACGGAACAAGTCACTTGCAGCTTGTAGTCATTTAATATTTTAATATGTGACTCTTGTAATGTTTATAGAGATAACTGATTCAATCAAAACTTTTCATTACCGTCTCTTTTATTCTTCAGTAATCAAGCTATTGTCTCAGTGCATACGAGGGAGGAGACACATTAATGAACATAGATCTAGCGGGACAAAAAACCTATAGAGAGCATCACCATGAATGAATTATCAAAACACACTGGGTATTTGTCCATTAACATCACTCAAGCTTTTATGTGGGGTACTTCTTTTGTGGGCTTTTATATTAATACTCTCCGCCTTAATTTCTCTCAATTTCTTTGTCAATACTTGATCAATCACAAAGATGCAGTGTTCACAATAGCTTTAAACTTGCCCTTGAAGCGTTATAAAATTTGTGATGCGGTGCGCTTAGCCGTTTGTATACGAAATATTTCGTAAGATTGTGGTGAAAAGCATGTTCTGTCCAGTCAGATAAGATCTGTCGTGTGTTGGGTAAAATGCAGAAACTTCATTAAAGTGATTCCCAGAATTTTATAAAAACACGTCTGCAGTAAACGTGGTTTCGCCGTAAACTTACATTACACTTACCCTGTACAGGTTATTTAACATGAAGTAAAATGTCGAATAAAGAAAAAATTGTCCTCACGTACTTGTTGACGACTGTGCAAAATTGGCAACATCACCAGCAGGGAATTCCGCAAATACCACTGGACAAGCCTGCCTTGCTTGAGCACTAGCATGAAGCAAAATGTACAAATTTCAACCAAGGATCATAAATCATTACGAGCTTGATGGGAGTAATAAGGATCGTGTAATGCACGTAATTATCATTTTACTCTTCATCTGTGTCCACCTTGACATTGCTTGCTTTTTTGTCCCCTCTCTTTTATCTGGTGCGGATGAGAAATGGAATTTGCAGGACAACCAGCCGACTCTTCCTTGTATTTCTTTGTGCTTAACAACAATGTCACCTGTTCATGCTCCTGTACAATGACGAATATTAATTTCTTGAAAGTTTTCCTAAAATTACAGCCTACTTCTTCTGTTACACGTTTTTGCGCTCTCACATAAAATTATGCAACAACATTACATAAACGGAGGTGCTTGATAGCGAAATTTATTTCTGTGGTGAACAACAACACAAAAGAGTCAGTTCTCGTTTCTAAGCTAGTATACATATGTCACCAAGTGATGCCCAGACGAGTCGCTTGCCTTTTCTTGCGGAGCATGTCTTCGAAAGTATGAGGGAGGAAACGATAAAATTTTATTACGAGACAGTGGACATGACTCTTTTTCTAACGTCCGGCTCCTTCTTTGCTTCATTAAGTATTCGCGGACTTTCGCGATAAGTAATACATGAGTACAATACGACGGAGCCAGCAAGAACTGAAAGCTGCTTCCTTTTTAAAACTTGTGCGCGTCCTCAGTTTACTCGTTCTGCTTTGATTGTAGATCGGAAGATAACGCTTAATAAGTTTTTCATGACCCAGACTTGTATCAACAATCGTGTTTAATTGCCACTTTTTATACGACGAGCGCCACGATTTACTTGACACCTTCGCAGCCCCTAAAAGCTGGGATGTATTATAGAGTCTGAACTGGACAAACCTCATAAAGTAAGCTTCACACGAGTTATAACTACGTTTCATCTGCAAAAAGCTATGTATATCAAAGAAGGAGAGACGCTTTAAACGTCTGAACGGCAGCGGTCAGAAGGAAGATAATCGAACCAATTACGTCATTACGTGCGCCCTTGTTAATACCGCATATCGATAAGGTAACGAGATTCGTTCACTCAGAAAGAGCACCGCACCATCGAGCTTTGGACGTCCTTTCGAGGTTTGGAGTTTATGACGTGAGGGTGCAAAAGTCAGACATGGAGCTTTGGAAGTTGAAAACGATTTCAGTCACAATGCAAGTGTAAAGTGACGAATGGAAGCAAACAAAGTTCTGAATAATTGCTACAAGAAGTCTTAAGATTTTTTGTAGCTCTTGGAATTGGATACTCGTTAAACGGTAGATCACTTTCAAAGAGGGTATCACATTTATCTGTAATGGATGCTCTTGTTGACAAGGAGTAAGTGGTTTGCAATTTTTTCAAGTTGGAATCTGCAGTTCACCTGAGCGAGGTGAGGGAGTTGGAAAGAAGCTCACATAATTTAATTTCTTGAGACAAACCAAGGTCAAAGGAAATGCAGAGAGCAGAACATGTTTTGTACAATATTGTTCCGTGTGGAGAAGAAATATGGGAGTGGAGCGAGTTCTCATAGAGAGGATTGCCAATCACGAGATTAATCAGAGTTTATTTAGTCGACACTGTCACTATGTTAAAAAGAAGATTATTTTAGCCAAAGAAGGTAAAAAATTTGCTGGACGTCGCTGTTGTTTACTGTTGCTAAATAACTTGTTCATCCGGAGGTTCCAGTAAAGTTGCCGGATCGTGCCATGTAACAATCTCTTTTTGGCATGGCTTCAGATTCATTAAGCTGTCGAATTTGCAATTCTACATCCAGAGCACGTATAATTACAACAACCAGTTTTTGTGCGGTACCGGCTTGAGCTGGTAAATGCGAATGCTATATAAAAATCAGAGGGAGGAATATGGTGATTAAAAGTGGATGGAACTTGCGCCCGTCCACACCGGTTGTTTGTGAGTGAATTCGAGATGACTTTTGAAAAAGCTGATGGGTGTTTCTGATCAAATCAACGTACGTCACGTTTTAATATGCAAAAACATGGGCTCACGTCCCGAATATTCCCTACCATGACCTTTCCATATCATCAAAGAAAGCAAAGCACTGCCTTTTGGGATTAGTATTGCTTCAAGTACAAGTTTCAAATTCAAACTTTCGTTCTCAAGCTGATCCGTTATAACATTAAAAGAGCCGATGAGATACATCTCGGTTGCTCTATAAGTACGCATTCAGCACCGAAACTTTGGTGAATCATACTTTAGAATTCTAAAGTTCCCAGTTTGAAACTCTCTTTCTATTTCATGGACTGCAATAGGGACTAGGGACTTTCCAGCGTTGATAGTTTCAACGCAACGCGCTATTCAAAAAGTTTGGTTTCTACAGAAAAGTATGATGCGAAAATGAAGTAACCTTCTTACACTTTGCGTGCCAGAGTGAAAACTCCAAGGGCCAGAAGGAATCGTAAATTGTGCAATTTTTTATTTGCTATGTGAGAACCCGCATTACATTAAGTGCAGTATTGGAGGGCTTGGCGAAGTGTTTCTTTGACTTTGGGAATTATGCAAGAAAATTGCCTGCGATGGTCCACTCGTTTTCACGGTATCAGAAGAAACCTGCTCGCCACGAATTCCATGTACTTTGACTTTCTGTTGGTGATCCACGCGATTCAATTTAATGTGTATAGCGTGGCAATAAACTAAAAATTCGCGAAAAGTAACCTGGACAGGCAAATCATGTTGGCGAATCTTTGACTCGTTTCTTTTATCCGTGTGAACAACAGTTGTTTTTTCTTGCGTCTTGGATCCACCAGTAATAAAATTTGACCAAGTATACACCAAAATTTTCCTGTCAATAAGATCATGATCGAAACGAATTTATGATCACAACGAGGTACTAAGTTTGTACATCGTTGCAATGGCTTTTGCTACGGCTTATCTGCTTCCTGTATAATCTTTGGAACTCGAAGTACAATGAATTTGTGGTCGCCAAGTGATTTAATAACGCAAAGTCCCAACATGTAATCGCATCATTCATTTTCTCCTGTCTATAAGTAATTCCAGTTTGATGTACAAGTTTGATTTCATTATTTTGATTTTTGTAATCTTTTCATTTTCTCATGTCAACGGCCGCAAAATTTTGGTCCTTAAACTTGCGATTTTTGCGAAAATAACTTGACCACAACACGTTCATAACTAGTGACCCATGATTCGTAAATGCCCCTTGTCACATTGAATTGAAAGTATTTGTTGGCTGGGTAATTAATGGGCATTATATGAAACGTTTTTTACTCGATACTCCTAACTGCAGAACTCGCAGTTATTAATCCGCTCAAAGAAATATAGATGGCGCACGGTTCTGGAAATCTACCATAAGCAAACGTAAGTTGACGAGCGTCCCAGCGTCCGCATGCTTGCCATTTTCAGCAGTGGCAGCGATCACATCGCACGGTAATTTTTACCTTCCACCAAAGGTAATTTGCAAGGTGAATCTGCTGCTGCAGCAATAGTATCATGGTTCGAATTGCTCAAGTCTACCGCCAACCTACAAGCCATAATGCATCGCTTCATGTCATGCAGGTTTTCAGGTTTAAAAAAGCTGGGAGACATTTTTACTTCTTGGTGTAATTTATAGATTCGATAATTCCCGTTTATCATTCTGTGCTTGGAAGCCACTCAGGATCGACATGATTCTGGTTGCTGTGATGTCTAATTGCAATGCTAATGTGGCGGCGTCTTTCGTTCAAACAGCCTTTCTTCACATAAATCCTCCAACTCCTACTCAACAGCAATTTACTAGGTGTAGTTTAATGGTCGTCAGTAGTATCTTGCGTCTGTACAATGCCTGCGATCAGCAACGAATTAAATTCAGGTTGGAGCCGTTGATGCGTTCAACTATTTGAGATTGGCCAGTTGCCTCCGCATTTTTCTCGAGGGAGCAATTAGCATTGAAAACACTGTTGAAATTATGTTGCGAATTTAACGCTTTTAAATATTCACCTGAATTCTGACCAACAGAAGCTTTGTTGTTTCAGCCAGTGTTGTTTATGCGTGGGAAGATGATGATTTGCAGTGGCTCCACTTACTTTGTCGTGAACAATAACTACTGCTATCTGATTCCAGATTTTTTTTGCTACTACTTCAAGTTAAGGCTGGAAAGAAATCCATTCTCCAAGCCATTTCTGCCACAATCTTCTCGAGATCTCATTTCGTACGACCTTCGTTTCTCCTTTGGGTGCTTGCTGCATATAATGCAACTTTTGTCATGGGTGCAGCAACAGTGGTTGTCACCAAATTCCCTGCTTCAATTTACAATCACCACGTTATTACCGCAATTTACGACTTGAACCAAGGTTAAGACATGCGACCTGACAAACATTTATTCTGTTCACAAGACGCAGATTTTCCCTGATGGTTGCTTTAGTTGGCTTCTAAAGTTCAATCTTGCTGCAGTGATAAAAGTTAAATGAATTGTAACAGTAGGAACCCAAGAAAGAGTAACAGGAGTTTACTCTATAAATCGATAACTATGTTTGCAACAGATCGTTGTATCGAAATACAGCTTTTGGGGCTACTTTTGTAAAGCATACGCACCTTTTGTGAAAAGCTACTTCCCACATGTGCGTTCTTAGATTGTGACACCGTCATAAAGAGCGTAAAGTTACAAAAACGTGGACTGGTGGAAATAAACTGAAAGTTGATAAAAGGAGCGTGATGTGATCATATTACTCATTGAAAAGCTTGAATATGGACAGCCAAATCTCGATGTCCATGTAAGGAAGAAAGCCGTAGTGGTTCTAATGTTCTGGCCATAGCATGCTTAATTTAAAAATTTTATGCTGTGCGTCATGCCTTTGATAGACTTGTGGGTCAAAAATAAGGTAGTAGTTCATCAAAACTTCAAGAAAGTACACCGTTTCCAATTTTGTTATTTAATACTACGAATTGTACTTAAAAAGTGACAAGTTCCGAGGTGTATAGACGCCACGTCCGTAGTGCTCCATTTTGGGCAACAATCACACAAACAAATGATTTGACTCTCCTTTGATTAATACAGCCCATTAGATCAAATTGACAACAAACAATTGAAAAAATCATCTTCACGTGTACCTACACGAAACCATATCAAATGAGCATGAACGTCGTTGTCAACGTGAGAAGGTTCGATTTATGGAGATTACATGGTCGGAATATAATTTCATTAAAGGGTAAATCAGCGCTTGAATAAAGGCATGTTTTTGGTTTATGTATTTCGACAAGAAGAGGAATGAAAACAAGTGGGCACGACAAGTAGCACTGTTGAAATGAATGTTGCAATTGGCGAGGACATGTTGACAGTAAACAGAGGTTTCTGTGAATCATTCACCGATGTTGACTACAGGGCAATAAATATTGTCACCTGAGAGGAAAACAGTTGAAATGATTGCTCAAAAAGGTAATGAAATTGTTGATCTTGTTGGTCAGGTCCTTATCGGTTGTCCAAAAGTGTCAAATTAAAGCTCGCAACTGGTTTTATTCAGCGGCATAAAGGAGAATTGGATTAAATGTTGAGACACTGGGATTTGGAGCTATGATTGAAATACTGATGAGGTCATTCTGTCCAGATAACGTCTTGTTAGAAATTTTAATGGCTGTTAGTGATAGAATACTTGCTCAAAATTGATGATTTTAAGTTCATCCCGGAGAGCCATGTTGGGAATATTATGTGTAAGTGTTAAAGCAAAATGATATTTGTCGTACTCAAGTTTAGAATGATTATCCATAGACTAGCTCGAAAACAAGTCCGTCTGACTTCTGAGAATCAGCAAAGCTTGAATCACTTGGGGAAGTGCAGGCCGGGTTGTAGATTATATACAGGAATTACATTACAGCGTTGCTCTAGCTATAAATATACTCTGCACTTTTCTCCCTTTTTGGCTTTGGAGGTTAACTTACACTGTATTATTGCCCAGCTGTAAGTTGGACTTATGACCAATTGATATTGTCAAGACTGAAGAGTGAATGTATCTTCGTATAACGGTCTTAATTTGGTGTTTTGCAAAAGTGCATTCGAACTTCGTCTTGAAATCAGCAACTATTTTTGTCATGGTAGAAGACCGTATTGCTGGCTGTTACAATTCATAAGCCGTGTGCGTGGGACACATATTTGGAAATTATCCATCATTTCTCAGGAACAATCGAACACAGACAGGCCACCTCCGATGCACCGACGCTTTTATAACTATAACACGTCAAAAAGTGTGTTCCAAGATGGACGAAATTGCTAAAACCGGTTCGTCATTTTAGTGGGATCAACAACAGCAGAAGAGCATGTATCGGACTGGGAGCTTCGTTCAACATCAAAGTGTCCATATATGTGTAACTGATACCGACAAAGTTCGTACTGCATATCTTATGTGGAAGAAGGGATGTACGAAATCGGGCATTAAATTCGCGCATGTTGTGGGTGTGTAAAGGTTCCATGGCGGACATTAATATTTCGCGAAGCTTCAAACCAAGTCTCAGGTAAATCAAGTTGAGGAAGGTGTGTGCTCGGCGAATGCCGGCCAAATATGGTGTCGGATGCCTATTCCCCATTGTTTGACGAATTACGTGTCGACCAAACGGCATACTCGGTGTGTATAAAGTCAATGTTGAGGTCAACTTCTGCGGTTTGCGGACTTTTCACGCCTGATTACATCTGTCTTCTTGGAATCGCGAATGACTATTGTTACATTTATTCGTCCACAAAAACATTCATTTGCTGATTCGCATGCAAAAGAAGCAAAAAATCCACGTGTATTTTCAATTTGCACTCGGACTTGCCTGCTACCGCACATACGGCCTGCGACAAGATTACAAAATTATGCGCACAATTCATGTTTCCTGAAAGAAATTAAAAGTCAAGGAAGTGTGTTTTTGAATGATTAACTTTATATGACCAGCATTAATGTGTAAACTATAACAAACAATGTTACATTTCGGACGTGAATTTCGCACGTTACAAGCGCCAAAATGCATCTCATCTCTGCAATAAAACGCAGAGCACTTTTGCTGTAACTTTCTTAAGCACTCATTTAAATGGATGCTAAGCGTTTCGTGGCGTTCCTGCAGAATATTTTCAAAAGATTCTGTATAATTCAAACAAGTTGCTGAATTTGTAGCTCATTGTCAGTTGTTTGTTAAGTCAGTACGGTTGAATTCTTTGGTTTACCCGCAATAGATTTCCACTTGACACCCCATCATTTAAACAGGACAAGATGTGCATGCTAAATACATTTTACACGGCACATTCATTCACATCTCTCCAACTTGTAATTAATCTAGCTGCCGGCATGAGCAAGTATAAGAAGCTTCAAAGTTTAATGCAGATTCTCCTTTGTTTACAGATTGATTAGCTGACATTGGAGGCAACAAGGAAGAAAATTGCAAACAAGGGCTGCGCAGGTGGACCTCAAGCCGAGAAGTTGGGACGCGTGTACCTGGATTCACCATCGAGGTGTTGCAAAATTTGTTGTGGGTGGCACAATGGCAAGATGACACATTAGGAAAGTGGTCAATGACGATTGAATGCAATTGGCCCTTGTAACATTATCCGACTCTGTCCTCTGCGCTTGCGTACTGTAGCAGATTCTCAATCGACTTTGGACGACAATCGCTTTCAGTGCCCATTCTGGAAATATCGATAAGATTTCTCGAGTTCCCAACGCGTGCATCGCCAATTTTTTCAAGGCTTTTACCAAAAAACTTGTGTTGGGGGTGTATATTAGCGTGTGCACGGGTCACAAAAGGACTCTTATCGCCAACGTGAAGCCTTTTTTGCGACCAAGCTCCTGTTAATTGCAAGAGTCAATTGACTTAAACAGAAATTTCAAGGAACTACATCATTCATCTGCTGCACACACTGTTGCATAATTCTATGCAACAAATTTCCATCGTCAAGTCTTTCCTTCCTACAGCGCTTTAGTGACTAAACGCATTTTCGTTGAAGCCATGAAGAACTAGTTGTCGTTCAACAACAATAATTTGTCAAAAATAGCGCCAAGAGGTTGTCGTCTTCTAAAATAGCGTTGGATCGATTGCAGCGTTTGAGTCACCGTTGGAAAAGTCTTTTGGATCGTATGTGAATTTAGGTGTCGCCCAAGGAACTTCGTCATATCATCATCATCATCATCAACGCTCCTTGTGGAATAGTCAAGTTAGTCGGTTGAAGGCAAGACATACATCCATAAATATTGCCCACGAGATACTTTTTGGGTGAGGTGACGCGTTAATTTGGCAATGTGTGGGCACAGTCAAGGAGTTGTTCTTCTCCGTTGTCCACTCTTGCCCTCCTGCTAAAATCATTTTGCGAATCTGACAGAGAGCGAAATTTGCACGTCCTCTTGTATGTTTATATGCTGCAATATATCATGCAACCCTCATCCCCATGATTGAACACAGGCAAGAAAAGTATATCAGCAACAAGAGCAACGCTCACAGGGACAAAATGCCAGTCCAGTCGCCTCTAAGGAAAAAGAGTAGCATAGTGCACAGATCTGAATCACTCAGATCAGAAGTGTCTGATGCATCCCAGCAGAGTAAGCGAGTTTCGTTCAATCGAGACGTCCACGTTAAGCGTATCCCATCGGCAGTGGTGGACAGAAATGGCAAACTCATTGCTGTTCTCGACAACACTCCTACTGGAGGTGGAGCTCTTCGGCATAATCGAGTTGAAGCGTTAAATGGCAAAGGGTCGTCTCCTGCTGCCGCTGCAACTAACGGAATTCATGGAGATCAGCTGCATCAGTCATCATCTGGTCATGGACGATTGTGGATCAACGCCTTGGCTCCACAAGTACCTGAAGAAGAACTCAGAAGGGAAGCTGAAGCTATTTTGAAGCATGTGGACAGTGTCACGTGTACATCGTCAACCGGGTTCCAACCCCGGACACCAGCAGTAGCGAATGGAGAAGTCCAGCGCTCAAAAAGCTTTGCAGCGAAACCGTTAGTGAAAAACACCAAAGTTACCAAGAGTTCCAGCAGAATAAGTGACTTTTTAGCAAAAACTATACCGTCTCAAATCCGTCGAAGTGGAAGTGCCAAACCAAACAACAGCAGCAGTGGGGGCAGCAGTATTCACAGCAAATCGCCTTCGCCACCAACCAGTAACTCGAGTAGAAGTTCAAGTGTGCTCCGTGAGAATGGCTTAAGAAAGTCCCAATCTCCTCCGAAAAGAGTTTCCAGAAGTAGGTCCCGATCACGGGAACTGACACCAGGATCAGTTGATCTTGCCGAGTTTTTGTCCCGAAGTGAACCAAATCTCTACAACGGCATCATCAAATACAGCAAAACAGGTGGAAAAATCAAGAAAGCTCATAGCGGACGTCGTGCAGCGTTAAACTCTATCGGTGATACCCCAACAAGTAGTAGTGGTTGCAGCAGCGGAAGTGGCAGTGACAAGGATTCTTTTCCTTCTAAAAAGAAACTGTCCACCTCTGAGAGCCCCGTGAGTAGCTTGAGTGGCCCCGAAGACCTCGGATTGAGTATGGCCACTTCCCCCTATGACAAAAATAATCGAGTTTCAAGTCTTGTTGAACAATTTGTGAGGAACAAAAACAGTAGTGAACGTGCCTACGAACCCGAAAAAATCAAAAGTGAGACACCTGCGGTGACCAACGGCCATAACAACAATCAACCTTTTTCATACTTGAAAGGTGCAACGATTGCAAGTGACGAAGATCAAAAAATCAAACCTCCACCAAAGCCCATACCACCACCCAAAGAAGTCATTTACGCCCAAGTTGTTTGCAGCAAGGACTCTGACTCTGGTGCGCCTTCTGAAAAGCGAACGGTGCATACCACAGTGTCCAACGGTACGACGTCTTCATCGACCAAACCGGGCAAGGACGTAGTGGACAAAAGTTCCGCAATTGGAAAAAGTCCTAAAACCAACGGCAAGATGGACGATTACAAAAACCCGTATTCGTCTTACAAGCCGAGCTACAACAGAAGCTCTTATGACGACTACGACTTTTCTTCATCAAAACCAAAAAACAACGTTACCACGGTATTGTTGAATAACGCGGATGATGATGACACTTCATTTAGTTCTGGAGCGCAGCGATACAAGAGCAGCTATTATCCGGGTAATTCCAGCGGTGAAGGCTATCGAAACAGGTCGCCGTCGCCCTCGCCTGGATATAAGCCAGGTGTGGAGCGCACCTTTTACTTTGGATCTGGACAGGAAGAACCCGTCGAAACCAGATTTTCTTCACCACCAGTGTCACCGCCATACAGATACAACAGCAAAAGCCCGGGACGCCTCCAAAGCTATTCTTCGTCCCGTGAAGCCAGTCCGATGAACAAACCGACATCTTACTTGAGTCGTGACTACGATGGTCGTAAACGGGATTCTTCGCCCATGATGCCTTCATCAGCCAAACTTGTTAGTTCTTTCGGTGCTCCGCCACATTCGAACCGATATCGTTCTTCGTCCTACGACTTTATGGATGACGACTCCAGTCGACATTCTTCACCAGCTAGAAATCATGTGCCCAACAGTAACAGCTACTACGATGATTCTGAAGTACTTTTGTCCAAGCCAAAATACAAGAGCTCTTTCGATATTGACCGTCATAGCAAGTACAACAACGCGACTTCATATCATCAGGACTCATCATCGACAATGAATCGGTCAAAGTACAGATCTGGCTCAGGGTCCAGACACGCGACTCCCCATGCTAGCAGTTCCAGCATCAACAAGGTTGGCCTGAGGTCCAAGGAAAATTCGCCTCGAACTAGAGACTACAGCAAATCCTCTAGTCCGGAAAAATACAAGTCTTCAGATAGAGACAGTTCCATGGAGCGCAAGTACAATCGGAAAAATAAAACGGCTACAAATACAACAACATCTAGCACCTTTAGTACCGATAATAAAAGTAATACGCTCAAGTCAAGCAATTCTGGAGGGGGTGGACTTATTTCAACGCTCATGAGGCGAAATAAGGATAAGAAAAAGGAAGTCAAGGAGAGTAAGGAGAAAAAGGAGACAGCAAGGTCGCCCAATATGGAATCATCGCCATCCAACAACCATTCGTCCGATGATCAAGCTCCAAGCGGCACCAAACTGAAACGAAGCAAATCCAATTTCTTCTCCGAATTCCTGCACAAGAACTTTTCGTCTCGGAAAAATCTAGCAAGTAGCAGCACCCATGATGTGTCCGCCAACCCCAACAATGTTGAACCCAAGTCGAAAAAGTTTATGAAGCCGACAGACAGTGAAATTGAAGACGCAGAGCGCAGACGCGATGGAGATGCATATCAGGTAAAAAAAGTTTGCGAATTTGCCAAAAGTTTGTTGTTCATTCATTTCATCGGTGTAATGGTTAAAAGGCGTGACCTCAACTGGCTCACGATAGGCTGGGCGCTTAAAAGTAAATAAAATACTTGTAGAGCTGAACCCTTTAAAGCTTATATTTGCTTGTATGCGAATTGGCACACCTGTAGTTATGCGATGCTAATTTCTCCATGTCCGTACTCAGGGCCAAGGTTAATACCTCATACCACCACTTTTCAGCTTGTTTCTGTCAGGTTTTATCCTTGAATGAAAGTCTTAAAATAACTGAATTTGACGTAAGACATGTCTTACGTCTGGACATCAAAGCCCAAAAAGGATGTTAGTCATGATGTTTGATGTGAACGCCTATACCCAGTCTTGAGTTTTTTGGATTTAAAAAATTTAAATGCCATGGTACTAATGATATTGTCTCTGGGATGTATTCATAGTCTTGGTCCTCTGACGACGAACAATATCGTTTCGGATACTTGAAGCAGCAAAACGGTGGTCTGACTCGTGGCAAATCCTACAACTTTGGAGATTTTAAAGATGTAAGTGCTTTTAAA
>JAQGBJ010000693.1:0-34343 GCA_034698345.1 Sphaeridia pumilis | reverse complement strand
TATATTCCCATATACTTGTCACTCTATTACAACTAAAAAAGTTAATCCTGTTCACATCCTTCTTGAGCACATTGCATCGCGCTTCTATTCTCCGGCCCATGGTGATAATATGTAATAATATATATATAAAATATAAATGTCGTCATATGAGCTTCTTGAAAGAGCTTTAAGCCAAATTGTAATCTTTTCCAACATCTTCCTCCTCTTCTTTTTATTATAACTAACTAAAAGTAAGTCGGATCAAACTGAATATAATAATATCCCGCTCACCAGCTTTATTATATTAGCGTTAACGCCGTTGACGAGAAGAGAGAGACACTCACTCATTGATAAAAATAACGTCATCCACTTCTGTCATCGACCAAACCTTGAAAAATCGCATTTCTCCAACAATTTTAACCCGTTTAGCTCTTCCAATCTCTTCAGCTTTTTAAGCGTTATCAAGAAATTCCAGCGGATTAAACCAAAGAGGAAATGTGAATTTTCACTTGGATTAAATCCTTCTTCTCCAGAGCCTTTATCGCTTATTCTTCAAGCCTTGATTCCATCCAGGAGGCGCATCTTTTCTTATTTCAAAGCTTCAGCACGCTAAAAGTAATCCGTACTTCCCTAATACTGAATAGCTCACTCCGTACTCACTCAGTATAATTTCAGCCTCAAGTGACACTTCGGGCCCCCATAGTTTTTGCTCAAAATCCAACGCAACATACCCGCTCGCTGAGCCACTCTTCCTAAGCGTTCGTCCACCAAGTTAAGCCGGACTAGAAGCGCAAGTAGATTATAGTTTTACGGATTATGTTGACGAAAAGGGATTAAAGTAGACGAAGAAGAAGAAGGAGAAGAAGAAGAGTTGGTGGACTCGGCATTATATATATAGCCATAACATTCGGATATATCTAACAACATACATTTCCTTGCCGGAAAGCTTTCATCCGCCTCCGTCGCCCTTCTAAACCACACTAAAGCCTTTTTGGTTCCCTAGCCGAGCTTTACCCGTTTCTCCAGGCCTGGAATCGGGCAACTTATCCCCCAACTAAATCCTTCCATCTCCTCCACACTCTCTAGTCAGCTGTCGCGGGTCTTCTCCCGCCGGATATACACAGTTTACACAGAGTAGAGCCTCGTACATAAATTTCATTCACACGTTTCCAGCCTCTCCAAGAGCTTTCATCTGGAGTGGAACAATTTTAAAGACTTCTCCAGGACTTCAGTGCGACTTTTGGGAATTTTATCAACCTGCTCAAAGAACACCTCGGTCGGATTATACACTCAAGGTGCTGGTGGAAGAAGTGTACGTACGACGTCCCCACCTCTGAAATGTGTACATAATACACACTTGATCCCTCCCCGCCCCCAACTGGTTGGTACTTTGTGTTCCAAGTTGCACCTTATTATATAGCCTCTTATACTTACATACGAAAGGAGGAGCATCAAAGTAAACTAACTCGGCGAGGAAATAGGATCAACAAGGGACGAGGAGAGACGAGAGAGCCAGAGAAAACTATAAGAAATAAGAAGATTATCTGCCGTGATTGATGAATCTAAATCCGGGCTTAGTGCGAACCTCCAAATCCTAAAACCTTCTTGGGCTCCTTTTCCCTCTCTCGCCTTCTCTGTCCTTCTTTTCTGCTTCGCATGTGTCTCTCTCTCTCTCTACGTCTCTAGAGCCAATCTTAGGAAAAGTCTCTAATAAAGATTAGATCCCGGGCGTCTGGATAAATACCGGGGATTCGGCCAGAGGAGTGAAACACACAAGGCTTTTTCTTCAACGAGGAGATACAAAAGTACAAAACACGAAGCTAGAGAGAGAGACACGTGAGAGACATGGCATCTTTCTCGTTATAAATACTAACAGGCTTTCTCCATTGTTTCTCAACTTTTGTAGGAAAGTTCTGGAGGACTTGGTTCATCCCCGGATCGTTCAGGATAACTAACTAATACTAATGGCGTTGCCGGAAGTCGGGGTATAATTGTTCGGAAATCATGTCACCGATTTTTAAAAAGCCGGATTTTAGGATAGCTTGTCTAGAAACACACTTACGGAGCTCTAGAATTTAGGTGAAATTTTTTAAATTTTTGTCCTCCTATCCTCTCATCTTATATGACGGCGGGGAAAGGATCAAATATTGTATTGGATCAAGTCTTTGGTGTCTTATACACAAAAAAACGCATAATGAGATATGACGTAAAGTGAAATTTCCAGTATGGAAAGACGCATTGAGAAGATGACGGATTTACAGGAAACCGGATCAATTTCAACCTATACACATATCAATAAGCCGGGTCGACGAAACATTGTCATCCATCGCTATATAGATTCGTCTAATGTATCTTCTTGGGAATCTTGTTTACATTTTAGCAAGAGCATCCGCACCAAAATCCAAGCCAAGTAATTCTATAGAAGAAATCGTATTTGCTGAGCAAAATCTACTAGAGCTCGCCGAGCACCTCGCCTTTTCACTAGATTGCGGTGTCACAAAATATATTCTCTATTGTAGTAATCTTCGACCCCAAGAAGGTTTTTCTATACACATTATATGCGGCGCTGCTGCTCCTACTTTCTTTTTATCCGTTTATACCTAAGCTTTTTTGAGGCTTCCAAAAGTAGAATAAGAATACAAGATGACGACGACAAGACCAAAGAGACATGTTCTTTAACACATATGTGTGATCATCATCAGCTCGGCAGGTTACTACGTATACGTTATCCAGCAAAGAGTAAATCCCTATGTTTTTCTCCACGTTTCCTTACTGAGCTTATATATAACGACTTGATCATCACGAGGAGTTGGAAATGTCATTTCAAACCGACCGCTATAGACTTGTAGATTGCCAACTAGAATCTAAAGTTTTGGTGGGATTCACTGACGTTTATCCGTCTTTTCTCCTGCAAATCCTTGCGGACTTATCTAATGCTTATATGCAAAATGCAGGAAGAGAAGAAGGATTTCAAAAGTTTTATGATTCAAGTAGCATTAGGTGCACACAAGTACACAACAATAGCAGACGCATATCAAGGTTGCAAAAATACGACAATAATAATAGTTCCAACTGTACACATTGAAACATTCTTGGAAAAGTGCCTCAGAGTTAGCTATTTTCCAGATCGGAGTTTCTATCATCTGAGTTTCACCTGTACTTTGTGTACCAGAACATGGCCCAATTCCCCAAAACCTCGAGTGCGTATAAGATTATAGTTCCATGGAGCCCACCAAATCCCATAGCCGAACTAGTAGTACTTGCTCTATAAATTATTATAGTAAACTAGTAGACACTGCCGCTTTTCTTCTTTCTCGACATGAGCCTTGATTTAGTTTCTAATCCGGCATATCCTTAAGCCTCACTTGCCTGACGTCATTTCCAGACTGACTTTGGTGGATCACAGATACTTGTATTATCCACCGGCTTTGCCTTCTTCTTCTTTATAATTAATTGCTTCTCAAATTCGAAAGCCGCTTGCTTCCTCATCAACTTGTGAGGAAGAAGAATCTAATAGAAAATATATAGCGAATAAGCCTTTCAACCTCCTTGCTAAGCTTGATCCTATGGACCAACCAACTATTATAACTATATAGCGGCTCTTCCACTAACAAGTAAATACGTCATTTCAAGGCATTTTTGCCCAATTGGCAAAAGATTAGTCTTATCTATAGCTGGAATTGGAGAGTGCAGGAGGAGGATATGTCTTCTAAAGCCTTAAGCCTTCTAATTATATTCGGATTAAAATTGTTTGAGTTGCACCGGCCCAACTTGAACGCTCTTCAAGCTTCAGTAAAATTCTACAGCATGATATAGATATAGCACCTACCTTGAAATCAGTCTTTTTGAATTTTTTTAGAAAAAATCCACCAAGTTAAACTTACCAACACCAACACTTCCAGGCCCAAAAAATCCTGCCGGTGGCATCCCGCGATGAAAGTCAAAAGCTCCTCCCCCCTCCCCGTTCAAACTGTTGGAATTGAGAAGGTTGTTCCGAATCGCCGGTCTTCCAATAAATCCGCCTTTTGATGATGACCTCGGAGACGACGATGAAGTTGCAGCAGCTGCTGAGGATGAAATTAGCAGATCTGAAGTTATACTGGATGTACTGGTCACAGTGGTTTTGGGCGACAAAATTGCTTGAGGTCCCCCAGCCGACAGGTCTATGCCAGTCGGCATCTTTGGATAATCTGAAGTTAGTGGCGGTGAATTTGAAGAAGTTGTTGCTGCTGATAGTGGTGGTGGTGGTGGCGGTGCCAAATTCACTGTCGAAATGGTGCTGCTGCCAAGTGGGGTGGCAGGTCGACTTTCTTTATTGCTTGCTGCTTTCCCCTACAAAAACAAAAATTGTATTTGGTTTTGAGGGACAAGATATACCGCCCCAGCCATGATTCTTTTGGCCATCAACAATTTAGATATCATAGCTTTAGGGGAAGGGACTTATATTATGATTATTATGATTATCCTTGAGTGTGTATCTGTTGTACTTATACTCTTTTCATTCATTGCCCCCTCGGTTCTTAATCATGTATATATCTTTCATTCTCATCATAACAATGTCCTCCTCTATCCGTATCAACAAGACGAGCCTGTTTTCAACTCCAAAGTGTCCAAACCAAAATATTCTGCCAGCCCTCTGACCCAACTGACACAAGACTGCCCCAACTAAACCATCATCAAAGCAGCTAAATCTCTTAAGCCAGCAACGGATCCTAAATCCAGATGAGCTGCTCCTCTGGTCGGTCTTCGTTGTGGTGGTCATAAGCAGTTGGATACATATATATATATCTGTGTATCCATATCTCGTGGGATTAAATTTGAAATAAGCGCCAAGCCCACAGCTTCCCCAGTACCAAGCCCTGGCTATTTTGCGAAAATTGGCAAAAATTAACCTTTCGCACAGATACGCACCGAGTTGGAGATACAAAGTATGTATACAATATAACCGTATATATTTCTCATGCTTTCTCATCACACCGAGCGAGCATATAAACTAATCATAAAAGAGCGGATTAACCGCTGGTTCTCATCCTGCCGGTTACGCTTCTGATCCTGGATTTCCTAGTAGATGGTGATTAGAGAGAGAGACAGAAAAGCTCGTCTAGAAACTTTACTATTTAGCCTTGCTTTTATATCTGTGAGTGGATTGCAAAAGTTGCTGATTGTGTTGATAATAAATTCCATGTTATTCCACCGTCCGTCCATCTCATCCTCTTGTATCTTGTTTTAAGACGAACAAGCTGGGAGAATAATGCGGTTTGGTTTGTTGGGGAATATAATATAATCCGGGAGGAAATGGCGGTCCCCTTGTTGTTTCTGACGAACCAAGGACGCCAAAGTGAAGGATATGATGGGAGATGCATTTAATTATTGATATCGGGATGAGCCGGGGATTAATCCCAGCCCAACTCATCATAATGAAAAGATTCAAAGAGAAGAGTTGTCAGGAGTAGTTGTTATACTACATGCGGTTGTGTGGGCTGCTGGCTGGAGACTTGCAGAAGCAAATCCATCTTCCCCGTTGCTTGAATTTCTCGTATACATTTCTACTACCAGGCAACTTTCTCCATGAGGAAAATGTATTTATCTCGGCGGCAAAACCAACTTCATCTCATCTACTACCTGTGTGAGATGAGACTGATCCCTCACGAGGATAATGCCAACCAGCAGCTGTGAAGGATAAGAGAGAAAGCCATTTCCCGGGTTTTCTAAAAGAGCCTTTTAGGAGCAGGATTCTAGGATTTCTCGAGTAATTTGGCGGCAACATACATTTATATATATACTGTGTATATAACATAGGAAACAATATCATGTGGAATATATGCACGTGCGTGGTAGTGGGTGTACACATATATTATGTTACAGAGACCAGATTACGCTGTCCTAGATACCTTTTATCTGGCCGGCAAAATTACCAGAACACGTGGGGCTCGAGTATGATATCTAAGGCAATGATTATAATTACAAATTTAGAAACCGACATTTCTTCCTAAAGTTTCATTCTTGAGTTCTGGATAAGACTTGAATTTTCAGCTCAAAAAAGCTCTGCATGTTTTTAGAGATACGAAAAGTTTTTGTCAAAATGTTTTACGAGGATGACCAAACAGCCAGCTACAATTTTTATAATTTTTGTTTGTAGCCTTCTTGATGTCTTTATAGCAGGGACATTATTACTTGTGGCCATGCCGTATCTCCATCAATGATGCAACCAAAAGCCAAGCTACCCCTGCAAGGGGAGATAGATAATCGGCCGTCGGCAAACGCCAAACTTGGCCATAGGCTTTACTTTTATAAATCCAAGACACTAATCTCATATATGAGAATTTCTAACACGTCTGTCCTCGTGCACAGTCGTCTGAAAGAATAAGATATGAAACCTAAACACAATGGCAACTTGACAGGGGCCAGTGTGTGGGATAATCGCATGTATGAGAATAACACTACAGTATACACTAATACCAAAATTATAATTCACATGTTAACTTAAGGCTCCTAAAGGGGAGCCGAGGCCATGTACCAGCCAAGGACGACAGATCAAGTCAGTCAGTCAGAATTCCCTGAGCATAACGTGTTTATGAAGCATTTTTAAAATCCTATAATCCGACCGTGTGTTCTTATAACCGCTGAGCATTATGTGTATTATGAATGACTATGTGACAACGAAGAAAAGCTGCTGTTCCTCATGCTAACTATATGGTAAACTATAATAACCAAGAACATGGTCGGCATGCATAGGATATCAAGCAAGAGGAGCAAGACGACGTGAGGACTATAATGTGTCCATTTTATCATCGGATTAAAGAAATTTTTATCCGCTTAATTTTATGAGTCTTCAATATCAGCTATGCAGCTAAACGGCTAGGCCATATAAGAATCAACCAAATCCAGACTCCAATCGTCTTAAGCCGCACAACTACTACAGCTAATGCCTGTACGTCAGTCAGTACTCAGTCAGTATATAGATAGATATAAACATTTACAAATGCTTTCTGAATTAAAAAAAGACTTTTGGGAATTTGTAGTTAAAAAATCTAAAGTCTCAGGAGTTAGTATAGAACAAAAGAATTTTGATCCCAAAATTTTGAGAGTTTGCAACACCTGACAAAATTATAGATACTTGGCAAAAAATACGAGAAGGATTTTTTTTAAAAATTACCCAACGGTAGCCGAACATTGAAGAACGAGCACTTTCACAATCTCTGCAATCACACGAAGCTAGAATTGGATACCTTCCTTCAAAATGTGCCATTTTGACCATGACTCTTGTTCATACTAGCCGTTGAAAACTGCTAATATAAACATAAAAACACTGTTTTTCTTCTATCACTCCGAATATCAAGTTTGATAGAATACACAGATACAGACATGTGAGAAACTGGAATTTCGCCAACGATCCTTCCTTTTAGAAGCCGCCGCTCCTGTCGATTGGACTAGATCACAGCGGACATTGCCAATATAAGCATTGGTCCAATTCGGACTCGAATCCATACTTTTTAATCCATCGACACCTTGCTAGATATCTCGAATATATCAAACCCAAGCCGCTCTTGTGATTACCCACAAACATATCGACTACTATACACACACAATACACAGACATTTGTTAGGCTCGCGATAAGGTTGCGGAATAAGGTCCAATGTTTGTAACCAATATGTTCACCATTGGAACCTACCGATAATGTTGATCATCAAAGTCGTCGTCGTCATCTTTTGTAAAGCATACAAGTTTAGAACGTTTGCCGATTTGCCATTTTTCTCACGCTCCCACCACAGATCAAGTAGACCCGATTTATTGCGCTTGTTTACCGATTAGCAATCGATTAGCTGTGATCGCCATGATTGGAATTAATTTTTGATATTCATGTCCCTCAAGTGTCAATCTATGTCTTTGTCGGCTTGGCCGACAAAGGTTCCGTAAATGCTCCTAATCTATATCCTTCCTCGTGGACGACAGACCAAGAAGGATATTTTTTGTCCGGTTATCAACATTTTACCCTGTTTACTCAATTCACCATAACATAAGCCACATGATTATATCATCATTGCCATTGGTCAGACTTTCGGGGAGACAATAACAACAAGTGCTCTTGTAGTAAATTAGTAGTAGCTTTACTATAAATGGAGATTATTAGCAGATCCGCCGTCTACTTTCCATGATGCATCCCAATAAGGCATTTGTTTTAAAAATGCTTCATGCTATTTTTAGATTATATATTAATGACTAAATTCACCTTTGGACTTTACTGAAGCAAGTAAACAACTATTTGCAACTAATTTAGCTAGCTTGCTTACCTGCTTTACTTGCTGTTGCAAACCCGGCGATTCTTGCAACTGTTGCTGCTCTCCAACTTGTCCATTTGCCGGTGGACTATTATTGCCCATGATTTTACTCGAATTTGCCGCGACCCAAGCTTCAGCAAAAGTTTCCATGGCGCTTTGGAAATCCATTGTCCTTTTAACACTTTGTTCTCTTTATATGTCCGTGAATAGCACTTGAACAAGGTTTGTATCCAACTTTCACGTCTGTCAAAGGCTTGCTCACTTTGAAGAAACCCGGAAAGCTCCAGGAGCTCCACCGCGTCCCTCCATAATGTTGATGGTCTTCGGATGAAAGCTCGAGTTCGACTGAGGGGAAAATCCCGGCTTCGTTTCCTTTTGCCCACTTGTTTCTTCTTGTTCGCTCCTTTGGCTCATGTCTTTGGGGATGAGCTAGCGATATCTTATATTTCCCCCTTTGCTATATCTTTGTATCTTATTCTTGCACACGGCTTTTGTAGTTTAGCTTGATAGCAACTTTTTTTCTATACTTCTGCTCCTGCCAAGAATAAAAGATTCAAGGAGCACAGATTAAAGCCACTTCAAAGTCAAATGTTTTAATCCGACGACGAGTTGGAATCAACATGAACAAGAGTATGATTTTGTACGATACTGAGTGCGCTTTCAAAGCAGGGGCAAGACGAAACAAACAGGGTTTCGAAATATGCGTTCAACTTGGAACAAGTCTTCAAGCTCCTCGAAGATGTTGCCGGATCAACGCCGATTGAGGCAATGAGATTTTTGACGGTAAGGCGGAGAAAGTCGAGCGGATCTGGAGAGCAAGAGCCAGTGGAGCAGTGGCTCCTGCGAAGCGTTCGGAGACGACGAAAACGAGGGATTTGAACCAACGTCTTGGAACAAGCCAACCCCCGTAAGCATAGCCAGATATCATTTCGAGATGAGCGAAGGAACATGGTAAAGATAGCAGAAATACCGCTCGACACTTTTCGGATGAGCAAGCCCTCAGTCTCAGCCAGTCAAGGAAAAAGCTCCACCAAGACCGTATGTTTTAACAGCAGAATCCACTGCTATAAGTTAGCGGGAGCGAAGCGAAGAAAGCGGAGAAAATGGGCCAAGCCCACCAACCTCCTCCTCCTTCTTTGGATTCTTGAAGAGTGCGCGGCGGGAGCGGCGGTGGCGGCTGCAGGAGCTGCGGCTTCCAACTTTCTCCTCGACAACCGCCCTTACTACCCGCCCAATCCACTCGAGATCAACCTACGCTTTCCGCATCCAATCTTGGCGCTTATCCATAAAGAGCTGAGCAGCGGCAATCCTGCGTATCATCCTCAGCTTCTTATTATAGTATTCGATAGAAGACTGAAGCATAATCCCAAAAGCGTTGTGGGTGGTACTATGCCACTACTAGTAGTTTTTTAGCAGTTCTTCTGCCAGCCGGGGCGAAGTGTTCCAAAATACTATAGTGGAGCCTTCAAAACTTTGGTTAGGCTCCTTGAGTTACTTTCAGGTTCATGATTACAGGTAGGAAGCGTTGAGCGTCATGTCATAGCAGAAATATTTTTGCTGCGAACAAACAGCAATTTTTCACTTGAATCCGCATAATCTCCCTTGGTTTACTAAACACACTAAGAATTATATATACATATATATGTGTCTTTCCAAACAAGAGGAAATTAAAAAAGTTTCTCATGTCCAAAACTTGGAGGTATGGACCGCCTGAAAGAAATTCTTAAAAGTAATAAAACACATCGATCAGAATACCAAACAGCAAAGAAGCTTCCTAGGTTTTCGTATATTTAACATTGAAACGGAAATAAAAGCAATAAATGCAGACAATGAATAAACTCGCTTGACATTTAATTATAACCAAAGCCTCTCGATGAAGCCCCACAAGATTTCAGATTCAAAACTTTGTTAAGCTACCACGCCCTCTACGGAGCAGGTGTGAAATTTAATGTTTTCTTTAGAAGAAATAGGACCAAAAGTTTCTACAAGAAGAATCTGCAAAAGAAACAACATTTTCTCACAGCGGAGAGTAAAAATTAATTATGCGTTAATTCCACCAACCCCTTTATAATACATATGGCCGCCATTGCGACAAAAGTCTTGTTGTAAGCTTCTGAGAGAATCAAAACTTTCCAAGTTATGTGTCCTACTCGGGATTGAAACTACATATATTTTTGTTCAAGTGCCATTATTTAGGTCCCAAGTCCAAGTTCCAAGACCTTTGCAATTCAAACCTCTCAAGCCCTTGGAAGCCTCCTTCAGTATATCAAGCTTTAATTACAACAATTCTTCATCTACTGGCCAACTTATCCCATTTCCCAGCTCAGCTACTAAATACTCCAATGCTGACTGTGAACAAAGAAAGCCATTTTTGAGAACCGATCCTTGAATACTAAACCCGAGTGAGAGAGAGCTTGGAGGGAAAAATCCCGTAGTGTATCAAATACACATACATATGTATATGTACATATCCTAAATTTATAAGAATCCACTTTCTTTCTCTGTCTTTTCTGCCCACACACATTTATAAAATGCCTTCGGAATAACTTTCCCGTCTTAATGGCCAGGCTTAACAAGAAAATTAAGAGACGGAGCTCTGCTCGTTTCTTGTTCATCCAAGTAATTTCCCACATCAACCGCATCATCATCATCATCGGCGAAAAGAAGAAGAAAAAGCCAGCATTGTAATACGTGCCCGAAATGGTAAATTTAACCTTTTAAGCTTCCTCAAGCTTGCTGGATCCAAGCCGTCGTCTTTATATATTTGACCCGCCAAAATACCCGGGCATTTTAAAAGAGAAAGTATGCGGAAGAAGAACAGAAGAGGCAAGGAATAATATTCTTTATTGACTTGAAGATTTACTACAAGAGTTGCTCACGTCTTCACAAGAATAAGAACCATCATATATATATACTCTTATGCATCCTTCTCAATTCCAACTTAATTCCTTTTGCTAATACTTTTAATACACATGGAAAACCCCTATACGTGTTCCTCATCCTCAACCCGGGCTTTCTGCCCCTTTTTCAACCATTTCAAACCGTCCCGCCAAAGCTCTACAATTTCTTCGTCTAAAACATTCTTCTAATCACGTACGTGGGAAACGATTGTCCCTCTAATGAATTTATGGCCGTTCAAAAAGCTCAGTGTCCTCTTAATCATGATTATGTTTCCAAGTACTACATTGAGCTCTAGCTCCACTAGCTTTACTATTTCTATAGAAAAGTCTGCGAAACTTCTATAAGAATCTTATAAAACTCTGCACGTCAGTCAAAGCAGCCATATACAAGCAAAATCCTATGCTTGTTCTAACATTCTAGAATTGTGGCCTTTTTACCCTTGATTCCCTCTAACCTTTGTTTTGGCTAATTCAAGCCAAAGTAAACCCAATGAAAGATTCAGGTCAAGTCCATAATAGCATTTACGTGCAAGGAATCTTATTCTTATGCTCTTTTTCGCTTGACTTCTCCGTCTCAATCTAATGCTTCTAATCATTCTTATAGGACTGACTGAATGCAATGTCGTCGACAAAGGGGAGACAAGTCACAGCTACAATTACCGAGTATATAATATATATTGTTTCCATCATGTTCGTCTTATTTCTTCTTCTTCTTCAGCATCATTAGTACAGCTTGATCCATTTAATTTCCCCAGTAATTACATTATGGCTTTCGGATTGCTTTGTCGTGTTTCCTTACACAAGTTGTTTGAGATTTGAGACCTTTCAGATTGGCTTCTTCTTCATATAAACGTCTCCACATAACCCATAATAATCATAAGCCTATGGGATTTGTGATCGCCAGGGTTTTGTGTTACATTCCTTGGTAAATCCATTGTTTTTCTTATCCATTGAGACATTAATTTGACACTGTACAGCTCATGTATGCAATAACCATGCAAAATATATCTTCTACGAAAAGAGAAAAGCTGAGCTATTTTAGCAGCCGAGGAATTTAGCATGTAATCGAGTGAGGGCTAAAAGTAATGGTAAGTATAAACATCCGGTAATTAGCCTTTGATGAAATATTCAAGAGAAGAAGGATGTGGGTAATTGCATTATCGTAAAGTCGAGAGTGGCTTTGGTTTTGCTGTCTAGCTTCTAAGCAAAAGCTCTTTTTGAATCTTTAAGAAGGAATTAAGAGAACCCAGTTAGGCCAAGATCCAATTTTCTTCGGGACCGAAAAATCAGGCGGTTTGCTCTATCATTTGGGAAAATTTGGGGAAATTTTAGAAGTAACACAAGTTCTACACCTCTACGTTCCTTAAATTTTCTTCTCATTCTATATTCTTCATCTCTACATGTCTTGGTGACATTCTCTGCAGAAATTCAAAAGGCTGTGAGATACTGCAACATAATACTGATTACTGATACCAAGACGGAAAATATCTTGTGTTCTACTTCCGAGTGAAAGATACCAGCAACGAAAGAGTCTATACCACTAGTTTGAAGCTATTTCGTCGAAGAGATAAAATCCAAGCTTTTGACGTTTGTTTGGATGATGGTGCCGTCGCCGTCGTTTCCAAAGAATTAAGCTTGATGATCATAGAGAAAGATGAGAGCAAGTCCATCATCAAAGCCTTGTCATTTTCGCTGTTTCTCTATGATTTCGATGATATTATGACGGAACTCACTCAAACTGAGAGAGGCTCGACAGTCTGAGACTACTTGAGCTAACTGACTATACTACTGACTGACTGGGGAAAAGGAAATTGGGAAGAGACAGAGAGAATCGCCTTCGATGATATGATTAGCAGGAACGATTTCTCCCTCTTCAACAAAGACATGCTTTCACCACAGCCGGCACAAATGGGCTTCTTCTGAAAATGGAAAGTATCTCTGCTGTTAATTCTGCTAATAAGAACTGGCTTTTATCATTAATTCCTTCAACTTACAAGTGTTTCACCAAAAAGTGTTATACTTTTCAAGCTTGGGCTAAGAGGCGACTATGCTGACGCTATGGCTTTTGGTTCGGTGGTGGTACTTCTTTGGGAGCCTCTTGTCAGCAACCATTTCGAATGCTTCCGCCTGTCTTTTCTTTATCATCGTCGTCGTCTTCTTCTTCTTCTTCGACATTTAATCTCATTGCCGCCGAGCTAAAAGCCGGTGGTTGATTCAATTACACGAGTTTAATTGCACGTCTAAATGCATCTTAATTGTAGGTAACCGACTGGAGGAAAAGAACAAAGATTCGTCATGTTAGCATATCAAAGACGTTTCACACAGGAAGCAAGTATATAAGAGCTAATAGCTCAAATGTCTTATTGGACTAAATGAATTCTTACCACTAAAATCCATTTCTTCCTTTCCACCCTTTGAGAGAGCAAGACTCCAAAAGCTGAGTGGGCGAATTTCTGTGAAGGAGAAACGGAAATGCCTCTTCACCTTTTCAAATGACATCCTCCACACCAGAGTGGAGGACGTCGTTTGATCTTTCGGTGGACCTATTCATAATTCAAATGGACACAGATCGTTTAATATCCAAAAGAGGCCAAGCTGTCTTTATAATATTGTGGAACTTACGAAAGCGAGATGATTTCGGATAGTCGAATGTCCTTCATTCCATGTGGAGCAAACAGTTGCCGCTTCAGATCTTCTTTCTGCTTGTTTGTTAGTTATGCAAGAAGAAGAAGAAGGTTGTCCCAAAGGTGAGCAATTAAGGTAATGAATGTGTAGTCAATTTGGCTGAACGGTCCGTGCTTTCAATGCCGTCGTGATCAAAGACTTTGTCGGGATGTATTTTTCATCAATATTTATTTTTCTTCCGAGGCCTTTACTTTCCTTGCGAAGCGATGTAGACAAAACTAGTCTGCTGCTGTTGGCTTGATGATTTGGAATATGGACGAGAAAGCTGGGGTGGACATTTGCTGTTTTGATATAGTAGGACGGTGTAGGAATCTTTACAGATTATAATGATAAGGCAGGACATTTTGGAGCTGGAAAAATGTAAACATGAGCCTTTAACGAGCTGGGGGAAAGTAATACTTTGTAAAAGGAAAGTAACTTACAATAAATGGAGAAAGTACGCTGGATGGCCGGATAAGTTCTTGACTGACTTTTAATGGAGAATTTCGAGGAGGTAATCTTCTTTGTGGCTTAAAATTGTTTTAATTTCCACAGAATCCAAACAAAAAGTACGTCTCTTGTGTGCTGGAATATAAAAGACAGAAATTGTACTCGTATGTGTGTACACAGACAGTATGGATATCTATAGAGAAGTATAGCCTTATCTAGCATATTCTCTGACTGAGGTTCAATCATACTTGAAAGAATAGCGATAAAACCCTACTTGATATACATCAAATATTCACCCCTTTGATACTGGGGAAGAATCAAGGAGAATTACACAGGAAAGCAGCAATGACTGACATGGTTGGTGGGCTTGAAGAGATGAAATACAAAACCCATGATCTTCTAAAAATTGGAGTATTTTAAAGTCGTACAAATCTCTACAAATGCCCGACTTACTCATATACATTCGTAACCTTTAACAAGAATGATACCATCTCGCATAAGCTGATTTCGAGGAAAATGGAAAAAGTTATTTCTTCAACTGGTCTCTTGCTCATATGAAAAGATTACGAAGCACTAGATAAGTCTACTAAGTTGGACGTAATATGAAAAGTATTCTAACAATTTTTCAGAGCTTGACGAGGTAAATGCTACAGACAGCACCATTTGTTGGTTCATTTCAATCCTTGACTTTCGTGAGCTTTGGTGGTTGAGGTTATTACATCAGGCTGTCAGGTTGCCCCGTTGTTGACTTGCTTTCCGCATTGTGGTCCTAGAAAGACGGAAACGATTTTAGCATACGGCTTGGAGCTTATGAAACAATATCAAATGAAATATTCAGAGTAATAAGTGGTGTACATACCGCGGTCATAGCTTGAAACCGGAATGGATGGCGCAAATACCACCGGAAAGATTCTCGTAACTGACCAGTCGAAAACCGGCAGATTGTATCATGTACTTGAAATCCTCTTGATTAGGAAACTTCCGTATACTTTGGACTAAATACTCGTACGAATCCCAGTCCCCAGCGACTACTTGTCCCATGACTGGTATTACTTGAAACGAGTACTCATCGTACAAAGTCCGCAGAGCTGCATTATTTACTTGGCTAAACTCTAAGCACATAAAACGGCCACCGGGTTTGAGTATCCTGTGCGCTTCTTGCACAACCTTGTCCACGTGGACACAGTTCCGGATTCCAAACGCTATGGTGTAGACGTCGAAGCTGTTGTCTTCAATCTCGCCCAGGCTTTCAGCGTCCCCGAGACCAAATTCAATCCTGTTGTACTCGTCCGCAGTAAGTTGTTCTCCAGCTCGCTTCTGACCTACTTCCAACATCTTTTCATTGATGTCACAAACTAGGACACTTCTGGTAATTGGCTCTTTAGCGTCAAGACTAGATTCAGCAGCACTTCTTTCATCGACGAATCG
The DNA here is from genome assembly GCA_034698345.1 of Sphaeridia pumilis. NCBI lineage: Eukaryota > Metazoa > Arthropoda > Collembola > Symphypleona > Sminthurididae > Sphaeridia > Sphaeridia pumilis. Next base: position 18,642 of record JAQGBJ010000693.1, on the reverse strand, counting down.
CTCGGAAGGCCACAAATGCTTCACCAGTTCTCTGCCTCGCCTCACGTCTTTGGCCGTTGTTTCCCTGTACTTCAGGAATCTAAACGCAATGTCTCCAGTCCCTCCAGCGACATCTATCAGCTTGGTATGTGGTCCCGGGCGTATTCTCGAGATGAATAAGTCTTTCCACACCCGGTGAATTCCAAAGCTCATCATGTCGTTCATTAGGTCATAGCGGGCTGCCACTCGTTCGAACACCTTCAAGACTCGCTCGGACTTTTCTTGCTCGGATACTGTTTCAAAGCCAAAGTGTGTTTCAGTCTCGGATGAATATTCGTGCATCAGGCGCGACGACATGGAAAAGTGCCTCCATGATGTTCCTGGGTTTGGCCGGACGGTCTTCAAGACTGATTTCAACAATCTTAGCCTTCCAAACGACATTATTTCAGTCTTAAGATATATATGGCTCGGCAGAGCCTCAATTTATGACCTGCAGCAGCAGCAAATGATTGAGATTACAATACTGCAATAGCTTTTGTACCATTTTTATAGATGCCAAAACACGATTCAGTGAATCACGGGAATCATTATACCTTTTTCGCTTCAGATCTTCGCAGGTGAACAACGCTCCGTGCCAATGCGTTTTGAGTTATACAAGAATTGCTCGAATTCACGAAATTACGAATTTCAGTCTTTGGAACCATGAAAACACATGACGAAAATTCTCCAGAACTTTGAATTATCGACATTCGCGCGTTCAGCAAGGATATCTGCTCTTCCTCTTCTCATCAGCTGTGTAACCCAATGTTTACGTCGCGCCGTGCCTCTGACATTTTCTGCTGCAGCATCCTTTCGCCGTCGTAATTTCAGCTCCTGGAACCGGGGAAGTCTCTAGCGGACTGGAATCAAAACTACTGGAAGAACCCGAATCCTGGTGCCTGTACACTTCCCGGGCATTTCAAATACTCCGGGTGTATCAGCTAGTATAACAACTCACATTACATTAGTCACTTGCGAATCAGCCGGATGGGCGTATACCAAGAGAGCTGAAGCCCACACTGGACAAGCCCGGGTAAGCAAAAGTTGTGTTTAGTAGCTGGAATATCATGGGCGGTTGAGTCGGAGGCTTCCGGGAAGCATTTTTCACCATATGGCAATAATCTTTGCTCCTTTGTGACCTGTTAATCGACGTAATGTCTGAACATTACTTTCCAGGTTGGGAAGCTGGATGACGAAAACACAAGACCTCCAGGATATCGGGTCTTGAGAAGCAATATGCGATTAAGAAGACATTAACTTTAAGTGCAATATTAGGTAAGTTTGAAGATGGTTTTGACTGTTCCAAAATGTACTTTTGAGATGAATGAAGGCTGAATTCTATTTTGTTTGTGTTTCAGAATACGTTAGGAAACCTTTGTGCAACTATTCCTGTCCAAAATGGAGTTCGTCGAGCTTATAAAGGCTCCAACGGTAGACAAAGTGGTTTTGAAGCGACCCTTACACGAAAACATCGAAGGAACTTTGTGTATCACAAGTCATCATGTAATTTTGTCGTCCAGAAGGGTGGATACCCAAGAGCTATGGGTAAATTCAATGATTTGTGTTTGTTTACATTCACACGATTACCTAAAAATTTAAGTTTAAACCAACATTTGGTTTCTGTACAGGTCCTGCATAGAAACATTGACGTTGTTGAACGCAAGCCCTTGCAAACTGGCGGAGGTTCTGTCATTTTGAAGTGCAAAGATTTCTCGATTGTGCAGCTGGAGGTCATTCTGACGGAAGATTTGAATAACATTGCTGATTCGATTGAAGCCTTGTCAAATATCGATAACCCGACCCTTCAGTACGCCTTTTTTTATCGCCCAATGTACAAAGTGAAGGAGGATGGCTGGTCAGCTTACACAACCGAATCTGAATTTGCTAAATTGGTGCTAAAAAGTGACGAATGGAGGTTGAGCAGCGTCAACAAGGACTACAGGGTATGGATCTGTGATTTGTGAATCTAAACCACACAATGTTAGAGATCTGACTTATGCTGAACTATGATTCGTGTTTACAGATCTGCGACTCCTATCCAGCCTTGGTAGCAGTACCAAAGTCCATTTCGGATGACACTATTAGATCAGCAGCAGGTTTTCGACAAGGCGGTCGTTTTCCATTACTTTGCTACAGGCATGACACTGGAGCAGTGCTACTTCGAAGTGGCCAACCGCTGGTGGGGCCCAGTGGCAAAAGGTGTCGAGATGATGAAAAGCTGATTAACGCAGTTCTAGGTCCTGGTAAACGAGGCTACATTATCGAAACAAGATCGCAAACTCTTGCTCAAACAGCGAAGGTGAGTTGAAGGCTTTGAAGAGTGTTCTGGAGCCTCTTAAGAATGCGTGCGCTTGATAGTTGCTTTTAGTTTGACAGCTGTAAAATGGTGACGGTGACCAGTTTGGTTTGGACATTTTGCTTCCCGTTTCATTTTCTGGTTCTCAACCACTGGTTTGTCATTGTTGTAACTCTGTAAATCTATAACTCTTGAGCTGATAGTGCTGCAATAACTAAAATTAGTCCGTTGGTGTCTGGACGACAATTCAGGTATTATTTGATTGGCAGTCTCGAGGAGGTGGGTTCGAGTTGGATGTTCATTATCCACAATGGCGACGTATACACAAACCCATAGAAAGACACCATACACTTTTGGAATCATTAGCTAAGCTGATGGAAGGTAACATTGTATCACATATGTACTCCTTGGATGCTATTCGTGCTTAAAAGTTTGTGTACATGAAACTTAATGATTGATCGGTATTTTCAGCCTGCAATGACACTTCTTCATCCATGGACAAATGGCTCAGCCGCTTGGAAGGATCCAACTGGTTGTCGCACATCGGGGACACGCTGAATTGTGCTTGTCTTGTTGCTCAATGTCTGGACCAAGAGAAATTATCGGTCCTTGTCCATGGAACGGACGGGACTGATTTAACATTAGCTGTTACTTCCGTTGCTCAAGTAATTCTGAATCCGGATTGTAGAACCGTTAGAGGTTTTGAGGTAAGCTGCTGTAAAACAACATCTTCAAAGCTTCAAACTTTTGTAAACTTTGTCAAAGGTCTAATAATTTCATCACATTTCCAGGCCCTCATCGAACGAGAATGGCTCCAAGGAGGCTACCCGTTCTCCAGCAGGCATTCAAGATCCTGCTACTTCTTTTCCGCCGCAGCTTCAAACGCCAAGAACCCAAAGAAGAAGTACGCTTGTACCTTCCTACTCTTCATCGACTGTGTTTGGCAGCTCTTTTCGCAATTCACCTGGAGCTTCGAATTCTCTGAAGATTTTTTGATAACCTTACTGGAACATTCCTATGCTTCACAATTTGGTGAGTTATCTCTTCCAACGAAATGAATCGTCACTCAAAATCTAATTCTATCAGCATCTGGGGTTCTAATTCAGATTTCTAAACCCTCCAGGTACCTTTCTCGGCGACAACGTCCGTGAACGCGAATATATGAAGCTCTCCTCAACGACAATAAGCCTCTGGTCCCACCTGAACCGACCAGAAGTCCTGCAAACGTATCTGAACCCTGTCTACGAACCCAACCCAGACGTCATTTGGCCATCGGTAGCTCCAGTTAGTTTGGTAACCTTATAACTTCTCATCTGTCCTATCAAGCCCCCCTCGTTTTGGAACACTAAAATTAATCAATTTCCTCTATTTACCTTTCAGAACCTCTGGTCAGGCCTATATTTGCGCTGGATCATCAACCAAGCCCCTGCCAAGGCTCAGTGGACAGCTATCACGCAGCTGCGAGATAAGGAACGGGAATTAAAACGCCAAGCCTTAGTCCTACGAAAGAAGCTACTATCCCTTGAAGACGATCCAACTACAAAGTTTTCCCACCTCTCATGTACATCAGCGTCCAATTCCTAACTTGAACCTATTCAAGCTTAATACAACTTTACAAGTCTGATGAGACCAACCTCTCTATATTATGACTTTGAATCTACCACAGTTACTAGCTTTTTCGCATCTGTTTCACAAGGACACGCCCTTTTGTTAGTTAAACTTTTACACACAAGTTTACTGTGTAAAGCCAAATAGTCTTGAGATTACGTCGCATCGTCGTAACCTTTTGTTATTTCCTTTTTCCAACTCTGTTTTGTCAATCATGCCAAAGATACATAAGCGTATATATAACTATGCATTAAAAACCTTCTCGGAAAGTTACTCGTAACGTCTCGGTACTTGTCCCTCCGTTAAAACTTGTTACTTGCAACCTGCGCAATCCGTCCTACAAGTAAATCGATCACACTTATCCCCTTTATGAAGCATAAATTCCAACTTTCCGTTTTATCTATATACAGCGTTTGCTCTTCGCTCCGTCGCTTCTCTGTACATTTGATACACGGTATAAAATCCCCCTTAGGTGAAATCGATGAAATGTAATTATTCACAATGATACCGAATTCCCACATCCTCTCATCTTTCCCTCTCTTTCAAGTCATGCTTTTGTAGTATATACTCGAAAATATTTTTCTCCATGTTTAACTCTGGGAAAATACTCACTTTCCAATACATGCTTTTAACCTCACAGCTAGTCTCATAACTGTGAGTCTCTTCCAGACGGCTCTAAATGTCTTGGAATCTCAGTGGATTTGCTGGTTTCATTCAAGAATCTCGGCGCAGCCTCTCACTATTATTGAAATTGGCAAATATTTTCGCAAATTATTTCCATCTCATACATGGTTAATTTTCCTGCGAAATTCCTCAACCTTTCAGCATTAATACTCGTCCAACAAAATGACTTTTCCTCCCCTACACCATCATAGCATACAAGCAAGTAAACGTCTGTTTAAAGTAACTGCCCAACTCAGTTTACAGCTTTTGATCTGTTACAAAAATAATCTTTCTCGACATGTGTGTCCTTATGCATACGTCTCCCCCTCAAAGTTTTGAGTTGTTCTTCTTCTACTACTTCGTCTCGTTCCCAGAAAATGATATTCGTCTTTATAAATAACTTTGAATGCTGCTTAACTTGGACTTGGTGAAAAATATGTTTCTGTATGCCATTACTGTGGGCTTGGGCTTCTTTCCTATAGCCAAACTGCAGAGTTTGCCAAAATCCAATTGTAAACTAATGCGCCCAATTTATCATCAAAGGTCATCCGCAAGAACATTCGTCTCCTTCTCGTTCTTGCCTCTTCTCGACACTTATGATTTCTGGTATTTGGGTTAAAAATTTGTACGTCAAGAGATACATCTAAGCTCTCATGTAAACGTAAAAATCAAAGCTCCAGTTAGGCTTACATTATAGGCTTGTCCACATTCTTGAGAATGGTCTCATTGTTTTGTCCAGCGCCATATGCCGCCTCATCCTTAAATTTTAAGTCGTGCCTCCAAAAAGAACAAGATTCTAAATGTGTTCGACATGCTCCAGGAACATGGCTAATTACACAAGAACGATATTATTATATAGTAGTTTACAATTGCTCTTACAAGACATAAGTAAGGCTATTATGTGAATGTGAACTATGCTTCTTTTACCACCTAGAAGGGGGAAAATCCATGTTCTTTTATTTGTCTCCTGCGTTTATATATTCTTCCAGTAGTATTAATGTTATTTCCAAAATGTGCATTTCCAGCAGGTCCACATATATATACTATTATAAAAAAAGAAAGAAAGAATCTGAAATGTCAGTTACAGAGATTCAGTTAAAGCATTATAAGAAAGCTTGCTCACTTGTTCCTTCTCATCTTCAAACTCACGTTTAAAAATCCAACCATTACGTAACGTACATCCCCAAACCACAATCTCACGGACCGAAATCATCTTATATTTTTCTACTTGTTGTTCCTTTGTTAAAGTTGAGTTGAAAAATTGCCCGAGGGCGAAATTAGATAAGGAACCGTTTTATTATACTTTAGTTTTTTAACGTTCACGTCTGCTGGCGCTCTCAGTCGTTCTTTTGGTCATTCAATACCTCCGTTTCGTTATATATAAATACAGCATCTGGCTAAAGGTAAATTCCATTCCATTTACAGTCTTCTTCTTCTTCTTCTTCTTCTTCTCTTTGGCTCAGCCTCCATGTACAAAATGTCCATTAAGGCTCATGGAACCAACAATTGTATTTAATCTCCTTTACAAAAGCCAAAATGATTAGCCATATTTTTATTGTGATCAAGCATAACGGCGACAAGCGCTGTACAAAGTAACCAAGTTCAAGGCACGTCTCCCATTAAACACGTTAGCCTTGAAGAAATTATTGCGGAGGCGAGCCATCGAGTTGATGAAGCATTAAAAATTTCTACTACTAAAGCTCCACAAGAGGGCGCGCTAGCGCGCCCTCACAATTTCAGTCCACGCAATTACTGTAGCTTATAGCAACCACCTGGCGTCGTACAAATTACATAGTGAAGCGAGAAGTCAATTGAAGCCTGTAAAATGTATACTGGGTTCAACCCCTAGCCATTGATTCCTCTCAGGCTCTCTCACCTGTCTCCTCAAAAAACGTTGTGCCGGACGGAGATATGCTCTTATGGTTTAGCTGTAATTTGTCCTAAAGCTCGATTAGTCTTCTTCTGAATATCAGACTGTTGTGGAGAGGGGAGTTTGCTTGGGCTTTTGCTCTGCCTCTCGCGCCTTCTTCTCACACAAATTAAAGTGTGACTGGACGCTAAAGTTACATTGGTTAGAGTTAGAGGCTCTACCTGGAATTAAGGAGATGAGGTGAATTTATATTACCTGTGAGTATAACTACGGGATAAACTATACCGACTCGCATAGTAACGTCTGTGTGTCTGTACAAGTATATTATGTATACAAGGGTAGTTTGTGGGGGATGAGAGTTAGTTGAATTTTGTGAGACAGCAAAAAATTTGTATCCGTCCCTCATCTTTCCAGTAAGTAAAGTAAGAATACAAACCGTAGTTGGAAAAATGAAACAAAGAGCTTCAGTTAAACTACACAAGGAAATATGTGTGTACAATTTAGGCTGTTCTACTACACTGTAGTAGGTACGTTGATGGATGGATGACTGAGTACGACAAAGCAAACTATAAATGTACCTTAAACTATCCAGAAACTTTTGGGCAGTTTCTACATAATAGGGGTTGAAACTGAGCGTATAGAAAATGTTGGTTAAACTTTTTCAAACAACAACAACGAACAAGGTTCAGGGACGTTTGCAAGGGCCAGCCGATGATGAATAATAGAAAAACGAACACACATACTGCCTATGGTTGTCAATTTATAAGGACCATAAGAAACAACTATGCTCCCTGCCCTCCTTTCATGTATTAATTCTTCAAGGACCTTTGTACAAAGTGTAGTCTTGTATTACACAGGTTTCCAACAAAGTTTAAACAAAATACAAAGCTGTACAAAAGTTTGAGGGATGAAGCAAGTTAGTTGGAGAAGGTTGGAGCGTATATAAATGACAATTTTCAAAATTCACCAAGAAGAAGCCTGTAGACTACAAAGAAATTTTTGTTTTGATGAGGAAGCCAAAAAAGTTCATTGAAAAATTTAAAATCAAGTAACGCAAGTTCTGGCTATATGTGCTTTGTACAAACCGACCTGTTTGCTCAATCAAAATGTGATGACGACCATAAGATGAAATTCAAGGCTCCACCGGATGTCCTCAAGTCACCAAGAGACCAGATGTGTGCTGGATGGAAAGATTCATGAATGAAGACTACATAATATTCATCTTCATCGAAACCAGAATCTTCCAAAATTGTCAATTTAATTTTAGCCGGTGTCGTTTCAAAAAAACTGGAAGAACAAGGCTCCAGAATCTGCAAAATGACAACTTTTTTATTGGTATGGTGGCGGCAGATGTCTGTCTCCCTCTCTTCTATGACTCACGTTATTCAATACAATTAAAACCGGTAGTCCCCCTCGCGAAATTTGGCAATATCAACAAATGTTGCCCGATGATTCATCACAAAACCGGGTAACGCTCTTGCTAAATAAATATATGACAACGCTAGTCAATAAGCAAAATCATCGCATCCCTCGTATATATACTTGCGTTTAATATGTCTTTCTCCAGGAATACAACGGCCTTAAGCTTGCTGGAGAATTATAAATCTACGTATATTGAGAATACAAAAATTAAAGAATTTGTCATATATTGTTTATGCATAATGTGCGCTCCTAGAAAAATATCTTTAGAACCCTAACGCTAGGAGCAAGTAAACTGTTTCCTTGTTTGCTAGTCACACTAACCCCACCCACCACACACGTTTTTCATCACCAAATGATGAGAGATGCCAATTAATCCCTCTGCCAACTCATCCTCTAGATTCCTAGATTTCCGCTTGCTAGCAACACAACTTTCCATCCTTCGTCCAGTTCCAGTTCCACAGCCTCCGCCGAAAACTGATGGACAGATAGAACACGACCCTATGGACATGGGATTGGTTGGATTCGCTATACAATCTGCTGACTTGCTCCATCATCGACAACATTCAGCATTCATTTCCTCGGACTTTGTTACTCCAAGTCCATAGGCATAACTCCTTGCTGCTTTTGTTTATGCTCCCAAAACACAAGCAAACTTTATAGAATATTTACTCTCAGTTGCATCGATAGGAGAAAGCTTTTGTAGAATCAGCTTTCGCTTTCGCTTCCCTTCACAAGCCTCAGCCGCCGTTAGTTATAGATTCTCACCTTTCTCGCATCATTTCAAAACACAGAATACACAGAATCCCCCACATCTCATCTCACCTCCTGCTGGATATTACTGGAAATTTCCTTCAATTCCAGCCAATTCTGAAGTCACGTCTAAATAATCCTGTGATGCACTCCATGCCAACTTTCACCTGTGCACGTCCACAAAATATTCCAAACATTTCATCCCGTTTCAGCCCAGCTCCATTCCTTTGTTTTGTCCTCATCTATCTGGACATTTGAAGCCTGGAGAAATCATCATGATCCGTCATCATCATGTCTACAAATCAAAGGATCAAATCTATCCCATGGACAAGGGGAGAAAGCAACCGCATTTTCACTATATATATTTCTATATTATAACTATGGGACAAATATCGGAAAAATTTCATAACCTATTATAGCTTCTCTCTCTCTATATATATATACTGTTTAGCACGCATGCTCTTTAATTCCAAACCCCAGTTATATACTTTCCCCTTCACTTGCCTTTTCATCCACCTACCTCAGCAATTTTAACGCTAGTTACAATCTCCACCGCCAAGCTATAACGTCGCTATAGTTTACCATAGATTCTAACGGGCATTAGATCTAATAACGTCACACCACACCAGGAGCGAACCCCTCCCAAAACCATCGAGTTTCTTTCTACGGCACGTTAAACTAACGGAGGGAGGAAAGTTGCTCCTCTTCTACTATAACTTGCAAAAATCCGGGTTAACAAACATGCGTATAACAGCAAAGTAATTAAAGGCAAGGAGAGAGAAAGAGGAAGGAGAGAAGGAGCCGGGTACGAGAGGCTGCCATAGGATATTATAGGGGAACTACGTTACTCTCTCCCGATTTATTCTCCTCACTTAAAAAGCTTAAAGTTTACTATACAACTCACAGCCCAACTACTCTCGCTAAAACCCATGTTAAACTCTCCCGCATTTTGGCTCCAAGCTTTCCCGAATTCGGAGATTCTCCTCCTCCTCCTCCTGCTTCATCACCACGTCCACAGCTTTCTTTCCTCACACACCAAATCCCAGTTAAAGGTAAAAGCAAAGCCTACTTCTTCTGACTCTTCTGATGCTTTATTGCATAGCAACTCACTCTCAGCTCACCCGCCTCCACCTCCTCCCCCTTTAAATTCTACTATTGATTATCATCAGATTCTACCATCATCATAATAATTCGGAGCCGCGACGACACGAATCTCAACGAAACTCTTTCCCCGATCTGCACCCGCTGCACCACCACCGATTCCATATTATAAATCCGAATCTTGTGCTGCTTCTTCTTCTGCTATTTCATCTCGACAAACTATAGTAAAAGATGGATCGACGACGATTGAACCAATTGGTATATTTTCCAATGGATTTATATACTCTTAGTCAGTAAGAGAAGGGAATACCCGGGTATGTCGTCAAACACTTGTTTCGATGGAGAACCCATTTAAATGATGCCTCAAATGAATGACAGACAGCAAGAAGGGGAGAATAAAATTACTCGGTACATGTACATGTATATATGTACTGTCGATACCCGGTTGTTCATAACGTAAGCGCCAAGTTCCCAGTCTAAAACTCCCACTGTAATCGATTCAAACAAAGCAAAATATTGATTGACACTTGCATGCATATACTCACTTGACAATTTCGGGCTCAATTAAAACCCCTCGTCGACAGGTAAGGGTGTGTGATTCAAGTAGCCAAACTGGGAAAGTTGAACTGGAGAAAGAAATAGCTGACCATAATAAAATGATATAATATTGCTGGACTAAGTATATTGGCATTTTTAGAATTTGTGCAAGTTGTAGAGGAGGGTGGCAAAATGTGCAAAATGGCAAAATATAACATCCGGCCTTTGATTCATACGTCAGCCACGTGTTCCTCGGCAAGTCATGCTTCTTCTAGCGTATCGTTCCCGTTAGATAGCTTCGTCTATTCCGTCTAATGAATTCAAAGAGGGAAGCAGGCGGCAGCGGCGGCTCCTACAGCCAAACTTTGGTTAGTTTAACCAAAGTCAAGTGGATGAATATCCGAGAACCTAACTGCTCCTCCTCCTCCAAAGTCAGCCTGCACCAAAAGTAACATATAATATAATGAAATGAGCTATTCTTAGCTTTACCTGTCGTAAATCTCATCTTGTAAATTTTGCTCAAGTAAGCACATGTGACGATCATGACGCTTAAAGAGCAAGTAGAAGTTAGAAGAAATGCTTTTAACGGATTTAGCAGCCAACTGTATTAGTCTTCTGTGGAATCAGGATCGACGGGAATTTTTGAGGGGGATGCATCATATGAGCGCAAGTGATTCACTCGGTGAGTTGGTGATCTGATGGAGATTATCAGTTAAAATTCCAATGGCTGGTGCCAAAACCTCATAAGCTTTCAAAGTTTCAGAGAAGCTGAAGCTGAAACACCATTGCCAAGAAGTGTCCCGGTGATTGTGGTACCCGTTTCATATTAAACTGTTTGAATAATTAACCAAGTACCTCCTGCTTCCTAACGCTGACGTAAATACCTAACCTATGAAGGCGGAAGTCCAAAATTGTAAACGCGTCCCTCGTGTTGTAGGCCTCGCCGCCAACGTTTTCTCATTATAAAATATACTGACTCAGAGCGCCCTTATACTCTCTCGAACGTGGCAACAACAAAACAAAGCGTCTCTCTCTCAGTAAGCCGCCATTTTGAAAACGTTGAGAAACCGCCGCTCAGCAACCTTGCACTTCCAAAGTAACCAAAAGCCGCCAAGGAAGCCAAGGAAGCTGTTCAAGGTGTTGTTCATTCACAATCACAATATTCACAGCAGCGCAGCGTCTGCACATGCATGGACGAGACTCATCGCCGCCGCCGCCGTCTCGTAACCTTGACAAGAAGGTAAAAATTTAGTTTGATTATCTCTCATTACATTATTGATGGTGGCTGCGCGAATTTTGCGGCAGTCGATTTAATATAATGAAGCATTGAACATTTTACCTCAAATAATACATTTTTCCAAACCTTACAACCTTGGTCATATGGTATAACGCCATTTGGCAAACGCTGTAATTTTACTGCGTACGCACATTTCTGATGAAACTTTTGGCTTTTGTTTCAATCGTCCGTCAGAGACAGAAAAGGCCTAATTTTCATTGCGTCACATCCGCATTATACTGTGAGAGCGTTTCAAAGTGTAGTGGGCGACAACACCTGTTCTCTTTTATTATGTGCCAATTGGCGCAATGGTTGATGAACAATATAAAATATTGGCGGCAGCATCAGCTCTTCTATTCTATCTCCTTTAGCTTGTGTGTATATTTAAGTTTTGACTTTGCTTCCAAACGTTACCACCACCAACGTAGGTTAATTAGCAAATAAAAAACTTGGCTCCGCCTCACCCCCTCACAAACTCCCAAAGTCAAGCGAAACCTTATCAAAAGTTAACTCTCGTTACCTGCGTGTGGCGGCGCTCCTGATGATCGTAATGTAATTTAATGTACTTGGTTGATGTCCATGATGACTCGTTCTTCTCTCTCGCCTTCATTTTGCAGCTGACGCACATGGTCTTTGGTATTTACACCTTAATGGTGATTCTTGCTCTTTTGCAAAACTTACATGGTTCTTGTTATATTTGATGATCGTCAGCAGGCATATATATATATTCTATGCATTTATGTATTCGTCTTCCCCATCCCCGTATATGACGATCCAAGTTAAAAGTTGAAGAGAGAAGATGATGAATGTATATACTTGATGGAGATTACGTTTAATTCTTTGTTAGACGTTCTCAGGTTAGTAACCGCAACAAAAAGGATTAAGTTCCACAACAGACATTTCTCACGGTTAAAATACATGGAAGAACATGTCTTGAAGCTGTTGAAAAAATACCATAAGTGCCAGTCAGCGCAGTTAAAGTATATATTTCTTCAAGTTATATATAAAGTTGAACTTCAAACCAACTTTGAGAGACAGAAACAAGTTTAAATTTGGCGTTCTTCGAAGCCAGGCCTTAGCCGAAACCCTTGGTACCTAACAACCTAACTGCCTTGCCAAGTGGAAGGCTTAAATGGACAAAGGGTTTCGTCCATACATTCTTCAACTGGACTAATCTCCATGAATCGAGATGTAAAGTACATGTCCAACAAACAACAAGAGCGAATTCCAGTTACTACCACCGTCTATTTACGTTTGTTCTCTGCAGATCTAAAGTTGGAGTCTCCCATGCTCTACATAGATGTAAATATACTGTTGATAACTATGAATTGTTTCCAATTTAAATCAGGGAGGGGTTTAATAACAGAGGAAGTTGAAAATAATAATAACAGCGCTATAACATCCGTCCTCACAATCCTCTCACATCTACTAAAAGTAAATCTAAAGTCTAAAGCAAGCGTACATCCTCTTTAGCTTTACTTTTATATTGTTCGTCCATAGGAGGACAAATTGCAATCTAGGAAATTGGCAAAGCAACAAATATTTAAATATTTAATGACACAACAACAAAACAAAGCTCAGCTCTATAGGCTGAGGCAGCCTCTCAGTTCTTTTTCGACATCACTTGACAAGCTTTAATTAAAGTTAAGGTCGGCTAAAAATTCCAAAAAATAATTTCACTACAAAAATAAATTCTATATCAAAAACTATTTCGCTCTACAGAATCCACTACTTTCACCCCTCATCCGTAGCTGATAATAATGATTCAAAAGTGCTAGACCATAAGTGCTAATTGTTGTAAGGTCGGTTTACTATCGTATGTAGTGAAAAAGGCTGTGAGACATAATCAACATAAAAATTTATACTTGCACAAATATTTGGAGCAAAGTAGACTCATTCAGCTTTCGATTGATATCCACCAAAATTCAGTACAAAAATATTTCACGATTGTAAATTAACCTTCAACCTGGAACCTTGTCCCACAAGGTTAACATGGGAAGGATGGGCATTTGAAACGTGGAATTTTTATATGATAAACTTAATCAAAGTTAGCGCTGCGGAATATTAACTATATAGAGAGAACCTTTAGCTTTCATAAAATATAGGTTTGAGGTTCGTGAAGTACTTGAAAAGGGTTGTTAAAATTAGTTAAAGTTAGCCCTCTTTTAGAACCCGCCTTACAGCCGTATAAAATTCTGATAGTTTCCAAAAAGCTGTAGAAATATTATTTCCATCAAATTTTGAACCTTGTTCCAAAGCCCAAAGTAACAACAATCATTCATGGAATCATGGAACCTGCACATGAATTTGGCCAAAATTTGGCTCTTCTATTTTCTCGTGCAAATATTGCATACGTTTTCCCCATGACAGTTTTTGTAAATATATTTTCATTGTTGCACTCATTGTCGCCCTCATAAATATCGGATTGGCTCCCGCCATCCCTCCTCGCTTCTCAAACCAACCATACATTATTATTGTTATAGATTTAAGGCAAGGTTTGTTTGTTTAAAAGTGAGTAAACTTTTATCCAACCTTCCTTCTCCATGTTTCTCCTTCATTGTTGAACAAAAGACATTTATACATGCTCTTCTTTTACTCTCATCTCATTTTTCTTTGTTGCGGCAATTGTTGGTTCCTTGCTTCTCGCTCTTTCCAGCCAGAAGAGAGAAGAGAGTTAAATTTCAAGGAGATGAAACCCCATAAGGTTTCTATTAACGTTGAATTAAGGGCTGATGATAAAAGTTGGTCATTTTATAAATGCGTATGTATAGCAAAGCCAGCGTGGTCGGCCTGGAAAAAGATGATGGAGATTGTACACATTGTGGATTTCATTCCCAGTTTGGAAGAGCTCCAGTCAACTACTATACTACAGCACACGACAAGGGTCGGAGAAGAAAGAAAAGGACTTTCCCTTGTCTACTATTTCTAGTTGCAAAAGTTGGTTCCAATCCACGTTATGTAAGTATTTCAAGAAGAGAGCCATTAAAGTTACGTGATATTCTCAAAGTGAGGAGGGTTGCAGGCTGCTTGCCTGGGAGGCGGGTATATTATACGTGTATTATATACCGAGGAGCGGGTATAATGTTGTTGGCTCTTTTGTGCGGGTTTTCTCCTATATGAGACCGTCGTCTCTTTGTGCCTTTCGCGTTGTTGTAGTTGTGCGTCCTGGATCCACCGCCGTATTATTCGGGAAAGAGAGAGACTTTTTACACGGGCGATTTCTATAAAGCTCCGTTTGCCATAACGTTAACTGTCGTCCTACTACTTCACTACTACCAGTATGTATGTATGCCCGGGTTAAGGATGTAGGTATGAACGAGGAGTAAAATGTGTTTTGGTAACGGAGCATATTTAGCAGGGAATGAAAAGAGGACGACGACGGAGCTTGATCCTTCCCTTTATATATATATTGCTGTTATATTATCCCTACCTAAAGTGTGAGGGAGAAGAAGAAGAGAATTTGACGACGAGATATAATATTAAAGCTCCTTTTAATGGCGGATCCAGCCGCCAAACCAAGTAGTATAGTAGTATTATTCAACAACGTCCTGACCCTCAACAAGACAGTCTTCAACTTGGCGACTTGGCGAGTGGAAACTTAAGGCTCCTTATTAAAGTACTCCTTGACCAGTAGTAGGTGTGGAATCTCTGTTAAATTTGCAACTCATGTTAAATCAAAAGCAAATGTCGGAGAGATACTACAAATTGCCAGCTTCTCAGCACAGGTGTGTTGATTGATTTTTGGAAAAGTGCAAGTGGAGAGTGTGGGGATTGATGGAAAAGTTTGGAAAATTTCAAAAGTGTTAACAACAGTGATTCAAGGCGAGCGAGTGAGAATTCATGTGTGAGAGGTGGGTTTTGCGAATTTTGGAGGATATAAACATGAGTCATAAATTGTTTATTGTGAATCAGAAAAGTTGTGTGTGATTCATCAACATGAAACATTTTGGATTGAAAATTATTTGAAATTTTTGGTTGGCATTGTTGGGTTCAGGCTCTCTGTGGAGTTTGAATAACATGAACGCCAAGAATGCCAATCATTGTTAATAGTTTCGAATTGCCTGAAATTGGCAATGGAAGAAAATTCTTCCAAGTCTACGTCAAGTTGGCTTAAACTGATCGATGATGTCAGTTTGAAAATACATAGAGACGAATGCTTTCTCACAGTCAGATTGTTTCAGTTCAGGAGTTTAACACTGCTGTAAATAATTATCGACTTGGAAAATATAAGTTAGTTAAACAAAAGAGTGGAGAAACATAATGCACACACAAGGACAATGTAGGTTTATCGCGGTGTGGTTTTGAGACTTGTGGCTTTTAGCTGACTGACTGAGATAATTTTAATGATTGTCAAACTATCAAATAGTTTAGAGAACGAGTTTAGTTTTAGAGTCAAGACAGGACTTGAGAATACGTAGTCATCATCGATAGTAAAAAGGTATCGTAATCACAATGGTTTTTGAAGTCGACAGTTGACGGTGGTTTAGAAAAGAGTGGGAGACAAAGACGCTGATTAAGTTTGAAAAGGGCTTGGAGTAATCTTGATTCGGTTACTAGAAACGGCGTCGAATTGGCGCTTGATTCCCAAGAAACGTTTCACGGTTGAAGTATGTAGTTGAAGATCATCAGTTCTAGAACGATATTGATCACGGACCATTAACTTGAGACGCTGTTCTTGTTGAAGAAGAATCGACAGTTAGTCGGTAATCATTGGTTTTCGGTTCTTCTTTTGAAACTAGTTGCTACTCGGACTCACTCTGTCGGTGAGAATCATAAACAATTTCGAAGCTCGTCAGATCAGTTAGCTCATCAGCTAAGGTATGTACGCCAGTAATTTGAAAGGCTAAAAGACATGTGTTGATGAGAGTCTGAATCATCAACTTTATTAAGCGGTAATGTCGTTTTGATTGAGAGATTTCCATTATTGAGCCCGACGGCATGTTTGCTTGCCAAGACTCGTACTCGTATACTCGTACTCGTACCCACGATGGTTCAACGTCTCAACTCACAGTCGTAGTCGTAGTTTCAACGTGAGTCAGTGGACAAGTTCGTAATTTGGTTCTAACACAGAAGTATCTCACTTATTTCAAGTCTTGGTGAACTTTTGACGACATTTTGATCTCATTCGGTCCTTAGTTGTGTTGATTATATGATATATAATAGGTGAGTTGATCAAGGCTGCGTCTTTTGACCGGATTCGATCAGAAAATGAGGCGATGGCATGCGGTGATTATAGGAGACTTGCTTGATTTTAATTTGTAAATAACCAGAGGTAGTAGGTAATGTTGGTTACATTTATAACATTCAAGTTGGTTAGCTGAATCGGGTGTCATTTCCCGAGTCTTTTTAGCTCATTACATAGTTTTGGTCCGTCCAGTTTCGTCAATTAGATTTTGGTTTTCATTTCGTTACTTCCAGTGCATGTTTAAAACTAACAGTGTTTTAGTTTTTTTGGCGTATATAACTGGCTTGAGCTACTGAATGGCACTCTGTCGGTAATAATTAGCAGTTTTTCTTCACTGCAATTTGAAAACGTAAGTGGAAGACGGGCTCAGTTCAGCAAGTTTGCAAAAAGTTTACGCACGTGTCTGTCGCGAGGTTGGCTTGAGCCGTTAAGATGGTAATGGCAGGTATTGTGTTCGATTAAGGAAATAGATTTGAATGTGGGTACGCAGACCTTGCATTGAAAGATTTGAAATTGATTCGCCAGTCCGAGTTAGACCGGCAGCCATCTTAGATTTGGAGCACGTTTCAAAGCCACTTGCTTCTAATGATCATAGTCTCAAGTCTTGCGGTAGTGGTTCCGAGTTACAGTTGGTTTGTATTTGAAACTTTTGAAATGGTTGATTTTGATTAATATTAGCTATTGGAAATCGAATTCCATATCAAGTCACATTCAGGTGAGTTGATTGAATGTTGGAGTCTCAGTGTATTGTCTCCAGAAGGATGTGTTTTCATAACATTCAAGGTAGTTAAAAGGTCAGATAGGTATTATGGAGCCCTTAGAAACGGAGGAATTTTACTGGAGTGATAAAAAGTAACTCCTGAACTGGCGAATGTCAAATGTGATACTGGTTATAGATTATGCCAAAAATTTCAGGGCAATTGGCGTGAGAGAGTGTAAAATGAAAGGCTTTAGACTTGAATTGGATGGCTTTTAACGCAGTTAATCTTTGAAGAAGGCGAATTTCTGAATTGTACTTGTATCAGGGCTTGAGGGATTGTCCGGGTTTGCCGGTAACTTTGTGTTAAGGATGTGTTAAAAAATTGGACATGTCCGGTAGCTCTCACCAAACCGAAATGGCCGATTATGAATATTACATCAAAATTATTAGATTAGAGTCTTTATTGTCGAGCTTCTCAGTTCTACCGAACTGGTTTTCAGAAACTGACTGCCAACAACACTCTAGCCAACATATGATAGACCAGATTTTGTACACATACTAATTGTCTATGATTTTGCAGGTGTTGAAGCATCCGTTCATTCGTCAACCGCTGTTGTACACTACCCGGAAATATTAAACCCATGAAAACGATTGTGCAAAACTCAAGCGAGTTTATACCCTGTGTTGATGTCAACCAAGCTTTCATCAGAAGCTAAAAGGTGAGTTTTCAAATGTCTACCAAAGCTTTTTAATTTAAAAGTTTTTGAACGGTCTTAATCAGCTTTTGCTTTTCGCTCTTGATCAAGGTAATGAATGGGCTACAAGGCTTTGGATTCTCGCATTTCTTTGGACAGTTGCGCTTCTCAATACTTTATCGCTACTAACGCATGTTAAGTTAGTTAATTCTATCGAGCTTAAGTTCAGTTGGGATTCCGGGATCTGTCTACTTTCCAACTGTCTGCCTCAGAAGTCTCTCAGAAGTTGCGTTTTAGCTTGAGTGCCAGTGCCATGTATGACATAATACTGTCGAATCGGAACTAACTCCACTTAAACCGTGAATAGCTCTCAGCATCACGTCATGCGCCCTAATGGGGATGTTAGGGCTATCTCGTTTTGTTAAATATTTGCCAAGATTTAGTGATGAACGATAAATGTATCGGTCACAAGACAAGGTTGTTTATACAAGATTGTGTGTGGAGGTGAACGTGAATGAATA
>JAQGBJ010000692.1:0-34355 GCA_034698345.1 Sphaeridia pumilis | reverse complement strand
ATGTCCTCCTGCCACACCATTCTCCAAAAATCATCAACGGAAGATTCGACTGGACCTTGAGCCACGATGTAAGCGTTTGGTTTTAGTAAGCTCTACAAAGTAAAGAAAATGAAGCATGTAACGCTAAAAAATGTTTGTTTTATCTTCGAGGAAGCCTACTGGATCACTCACATCGACGTACGAAGCATTGATGTAATCCCCCGGATATTCGGAAGAAGGCTCCAGGACTACCCGGTTGTAATCGTCTGAGGAAAATCAGGAAAGCGTTAGAGTTGAGATTTGTTGTGGGTGTAAGGTGTAAGGGAAAGGGAAGCAAGATAAGAAAGCAGTTTTAGTTTTGATTAGACTTACATGGAATGACTTTATTGTTCTGGTTCTTTTCTTTGTTGCAGGTCTTGTTCGCGTGCCGAGTCGAGTGACCCTCATGTTTACAGGCGAGCTGGAAGATTTTGGAAAGGTGAGCGATCAACTATTGTCTATGATATCAGTTGAAACGAGAGAAGATTTTGATAGTCAACACCATTTGTTTTTTCAGAACACCAAATCTGATCTGGATCTGAAGGCATTAAGACGGTGGTTGGAGCAAGATGGAAAGTAAAGATTCTGCTTTCTAGCGTTTGAATGTTTTTGCTTGGGTGGGAACTAATAAGTATGTATGTATTGGTATTTCTAGGACAGCTGCATCTGCTGGAAGATATCAAACCGTTCCATATTCAGCCTAGAAGTGTGTTGAAGGAAATACTTTATTGAGCATCGTTGGTGGATGGTGGTTGAATATGTGAAATCTAACGGTGAGTCCGCTCGAGCTTTAACATTAGATAGTTCAGATAGTAGATGGATGGTTCACTATAATTTACTGGTACTGCCAGCACTAGAAGCACTAGAAGAAGATGCTTTAGATCTCCCCAAATACCGCTTTAGTGGCAAGGAGATTTATGTGTTTTCGTTCTAGTTGCCCATTCTCAGGGTCAAGGTAGTGCCATAGCAGGAGCTGGCTTCTGTTTGAGTTAATCTGTCAAACATGCGTAGGATAGGTTGTCTTAGGAATGTCCTCCGATAGCGTCGGAAATTATCCTGAACGCAGTATCCTGGTACGCAGTAGGCGGGAGATACCTTGACTTTGATATCTAGGAAAAAACATGAGGCTAACGCACCAGTTCACCTTTTTTACAGGGTCAGTTCCGTGATAGAAGAGATGGTTACTTATAGATTGATCTTTGTTATCGGAAATTACTCAATTGCAGCAGCTTTCGATCGTTGTGCATAACTGAAAGAACCTACAGGAGATAGAGCTTTGCGTTTTTGCAATTTCTCTGTAGTAATCATTCATCACAGGCACTATGTAACTACATGCGTTGTTTAGGTTCATTCGAATATTCATTTTGGAACTATTATCCTATCAAACCTTGCTGGTGGTGTTGCGGTAAAATTCTAGATAAAAGGCAATTGTAGCACATAAAGATGTGCTGTAGAAAGCAGTTTTGAGTCTTACTATGAATCCAGTCAGGGAAAAGCTTTCAGACAATCGTTTTATGTTTCGTCTCTTGACTATTGTACTTGAGTGTATGAGCTTAATTTGCACCATGAAATTGTGACCTAAATTGCAACATGTGGTTGCTGGCGTTAGTCAGGATTTTATGACTAATAGTTGGAAATTCCGGAATCAACACAAACGGCCATGTCGGCTGTACATGGCACGTCGCCGCCATTAAATGAACGTGTGTGGTTTACCTCTCGGTCTCCGTCTCCGTAGTCAGTTAACTTATCGTTAACCGGATAGTTTTTGTTTGCTAAACCATCGTGAATTGACCTTTATACGAATTCGCGAAAATTCTTTCTCTTTGCTCGTGGAACTTGGTAGGTGTATGATGGCCTTGCAAAAGTTTCTATAAATAGTTCACTATTACATGTTGGTTTATAGGCGTACGTACGGAGATTTAGAGGAGGAGTACATAGCTTGATAGAAGAATTCAAGAATCGTAG
This sequence comes from Sphaeridia pumilis, assembly GCA_034698345.1. Lineage (NCBI taxonomy): Eukaryota > Metazoa > Arthropoda > Collembola > Symphypleona > Sminthurididae > Sphaeridia > Sphaeridia pumilis. The sequence continues at coordinate 32,372 of JAQGBJ010000692.1, read as the reverse complement.
GACAAGCTGAAGCAAGTTGCTTTCGTCTGTTTGCAAATTGGTGCTTGACATTGTCATAAAAACGAACTTTGATGGACTGCAAATTGAGGATCTGGCGACGTGTCAGTGTGAATGATATGATATTTTCACTTCCGTAATACGAAGCTCATAAACCTGTATAATTAAATTAGCTCAAAAATGTTCCGCACTGACCTGAAATTCAACTTTGTACAAGACCGGGAATTTGCGACGTTCTTCACAAAGTCCAAGAAATGTTTCTTTAGTAATGGGTCTCTTTGGGAGCGACGATAGAACTTTATCGTCTTCATTTTCTGCAAATACAGACTTTTTGTTAGCAGCATAGACGCAGAATGCACCGAAAGTGATGAGGGAAAGTAAATACACACAGATCGAATGACGTATAATTGGGACTGACGGACTTTTGTTTGTATTTTCAGAACTAGTCAGAGATCAAAGTGGGTTCACTTACTGATGGATAAAATGCCGCTATTCAGCATGGAGAGCTTAAAAGCGTTGGGAATGGACATCAAGGAACTTGCGTTTCCAAGAACTTTCTTCTTGGGCTTCTCCGCTTCAACATAGCGCGTTGACGACTTGGACCGCTCTTTTCGTTTGTGGTGGTGGCGGTGCCGGCGCTTCTGGACTCCATCAGAAGTTGGAACTCTGGTTTTCGGATCCTCGTGAGGGGATCCTCTGTCACTGTCCGCAGCCGTTGCTAAATTGTTATAAGAACTTTCACCAGATACGGAAGAAGATGTTCCGGGACGTACAGCACGGTCTCCTTGGATTTCACCAATGACACTTAAAAAATTGGGCGAGGTATGTTTAGCTCCAGCGTGTTTTGACGCATCTACTTTTCTACCACCAAACAGCTTGTCCATATCGTCAATTACTCATGGTCACTAATCAATTTTTACTATTCTTGCAGCACCCCTGAAAAACTGATGTTTACTCCCATGGAAAATGGTCGTAGGTCAGGATTGAAAAGAATCGCGGGTAATAATAATTTGTTGATGCTGAACCGAAGTACGTATAATGGGTTGACAATGTTCAAATATGTTATGAATTTTTTTTAAAAGTCACTGCAACCGGCTCGACTGATGATCCTTGCAACGGATGTCCGATGTTGGTCTTCCTGTGTCTGCTAAGAAACTAGAAGAAAGCTCGCCATTGGAGCCTATGATGAAGTGAAGAACGATTCGCTCACATCGGATAGAGCGGGACGGTATGTTAGCATTTGGCAAACGTTTTTGCTTCTTGTGGGATAGTGCCAAGGTTCTCTTGTTTGCGAATCTTACAGCTGCTGGTTCCCACATTCGCAACTCACTTGGGTGATTATCAGTCTGAATATGACGTCATCTTCCGAACGATCAGTCGGGAGTCGCCTTTCTAACCTTTCTAGCGCCATTATCCATGAGTATGTGCAACTAATATTGTAGGATCCTCCGCAAGAGAACCTGAACTTAATGTAAATGTACCATTATTCTTATTTTTAGTGTGTACATTGCCATCCGGAGACGAAAACCAATTTTTACTACATTGCTGACTGCAAGTCCTGAATGCGGAGAAAGTAACACACATTGATTGAATTCTGGAGTCTTCAGTTTATTTTACCGTTCAAAGTAAGTCGATTCGTTTGACAATATAAGTTTTCTTTCCGACTTTCTAAGTTGTATATATTTTCATATAAAGTTCCTCCAATACGCTTAAATTTAACTTAAATACATAACAAACTTCAACAAACCCCCGGGTCAACATCGTTTACATGCAATGACGCAATGACGTTGAGATTCAACCACATAGGTCACAAATGTAGTTTGTTCGTTTAAATGCTCAAACCAATTTGAAGATATACAATGGCGTACGCAAACAGGGGTTTGCTAGTACAGCTTTTTATCAAAAACTTCAAGGACTTGTTATCCGTCAAAATCAGACTTACACACTCTCTATAACGTGAATACTTGTCAACTCAATTTTGCTGGTTACAGGTTTGAAACTTCGAGAAAGGACGTGATTGAAGCACGTCTGGTTAATGAAATGGCCGTTAAGGAAAATTCTCGAGCTCAATAAGTAAGGACGATATGGTTAAACAAAGTCTGGAAGTATAAAGATGAATTTTTGAAAGTTGAATTAATTGCAGTTCTTTGGGGTAGATCCTTCAAACTGCGAGCTTCAGAATCCACATCAACAGAGCGGAAAGTCCTACAGATACAGGTAAGGTCACAACCCACGCAAGAAAGATGTTCCTGTGAGGCAAAAGAAATTCAATTAACTTGACTGATCTCTCTGTCCATAGATATTATAAAAGTAGAGACTTACGAAAATAGTTTCCAATCAACTCCGTTACCGTTCCTGATACGACCAACAGTTACGACAGATCCAACTTTACAATGAGTTGTACTGACTGGTAGGCCGACTTTGGAGGCGACAAGAACTGTTAAAGCTGCACCGATTTCGATGGTGAAACCACTGTAAAAAGGAAATTAGGATTTTAACTCGATTAGTGATATTCTAAAACTTTCTAAAACGGTGAGTTACCTGGAAGGTGTGATTTTAGTAAGATCTTCTCCCATGGTTTTAATGACGCGCCTTCCCCATACCCAGAGACCGAATGAAATACCCGCACCGCCGAAAACGAGAAGCCAGATGGGAGTAGACCCTTCTTGGCAAATAGATGAGTCATTATAGACCATCCAGAGTGCGATCAGAGGTCCGATGGCATTGCTGACGTCGTTGCCGCCGTGAGCGAAGGACCCGAAAGCTGCAGTCAGAACCTGAAGCATGGAGAATAACTGTCCAACTCCCGGAGCATCTTCCTCAGTGCTTCTTGAAGGTTCAGTAGTTCCATTAGGATCGGCGACACCAATAGCTACTTCGTTCGGAGCGATAGTGCTTTCAGTATCAGACTTTACTAATGGCACGGCGCTACCGTGTTGGCTGAGGCCTTCTGGGGTACTATCAGTAAAGTTGATGACGCCGTTGGGGGTAAGGATGACACCATCGTTGTGATTCGGTTCGTTCTTCAGAACAACAGTAAACCCATTGGATTCTTTTCCAGATTTATTAGCTGCTTCAATGAGGCCTATGTCATTCATGGAGACGTTCACTGGACTGTTTTCTTTGGAATGTTCTGGAAAAGAAAGAAGAGCCCGTTTGAATTGATGATGTATTCAAGTAAGTTTTGCCAATTTGTACTAAAATTATCGAAATTTGGCACTTGGATATTACCACCAGAACCCCATTTCATGCATAAATGCCTATGACGAAGCAGTGATTATTTGAACAAACACAACCTTTGGCTCTACAGGCAATAAGCTTACTAAAGGGTAATTGATATACTTTCGTAGTAGTGTACAAACCTGGGCTATTTTTTTCATTTCCCATTACAAAAACAGGTTTTGAAGCGGTTTTCGTGTCTGTTGTAACAACTTGTCCTCCTTCAGTTAATAGCTCTGTGATTGGAAAATATAGCTATGATCAATATTTTTTCAATAATAGACAACTATTCACACTCGTAAATCCCACATGCTGGAAATTCCAACCCTTCAACGTTCATGCATAATGTCAAATAATGTTCAGGAGTTCAGGAATTCAGTAGAATTCTCACTTGACTTACTCTCAATCTTTTTTCGTATCCTAGGTACCATGATGAAAACAACCAAAATGGCGATGGCGAGTCCCAAAACTGCGGCGACCATCACTCCGAAGAATGTTGTCACCCATTTGTGTCCTGCGACCTCAAGTTTAAGTTCTGCAAATCAATCAAAGTGTTATCATTGGTCAAGAGCAAGTCCTGTGAACTTCTGAACTGAAAAGAGTTCACACCTTCAGGTCCATCCAAAGTGATAGAAATGATGTTGACGAAGACGGTGATACCGTAGAAGATTGGAAGGGATCGCAATCCTGGCGTGATAGGGTCCTTTTTGTGCAGGATGAACTTGGTGAGAAGGTAAAATATTGTTCCAGACACGATTCCACTCAGAACAGGTGACAAGAACCAGGAAGCCACTGAAATTAAACCGTGAAACACTAAGGTTAGATACTTAAGATAAAGTGTTAATTAATTCTTTTGGTATGATTATGTATTAGTTTACCGATTTTCACTAGAGTCCACCACTGGATGCCTCTAGTTCCTTTGGCAACAAGAGTGAAACCAAGGACTGATCCGACGATGCTATGTGTTCCGGAAATAGGCATCTTCAGGAATGTTGCCGCTATGAGCCAGATGGCGCTACCGCCTACACAATCAGGTAAAAACCAATTTTAGTAAACTTCGGTCCAAGCTCGTTGATGCTCTCTTCTGTATCGTGTGTTTTGTTTCTTACCCAGAGCCGACAACATGCCCAACATGTAATCCTTTTCAGAGCCCTCATAGACGTCCAGGTCAACGATGCCCTTGCGAATAGTGTCCGATACTTTGCTTCCTGGAAAACAAATAGGAGTGGGGTGAGTTTCAACTTTCAGCATAGATAAAATTGATCGTACTGCTTTGGTCTGTAATTATTATTTGAAAATTTCAGATTCAAGTATTCTAATTGGACGAGTCAAATCAGTGCTAGCTACCATCAACATTAGAATCGTTCCCACTGCAATTTTACCTAACAGCACAGCTCCACTAATTTCGAAAATTGTGGCCAAAATGCAGGCCGTGCGCAATGTCAACACTTTGGATCCGACGGAAGTCCCGAACGAGTTTGCAACATCGTTTGCGCCGATTCCGAAGGCCAGCACGAAAGAAACGCAAAAGCCAACAATGAGAATCGGAAAGGCAAAAGGTCCGAGAGCATCCATCACAGGAGCGGGTGTAGTGTCCATGTTGTTGTTGCTGGTAAGCTTCTAATACCAGCCTGAGCCTCTTGTCTTATTGGTTGGTTGAGATATTTTGATCTTTAGCTTTCGCTAACGGCTGTTTGAATTAACAGAATACACCTGAAAGGAGAAGTTGAAAGTGAGTTTAAGTTACCTAATGCAACGGCTCCTAGGAGCTCAAAGATGGTGGCCATGATGCAAGCATTGCGAAGGGATATCACTTTTGCCCCTACACTTGTACCGAAGGTGTTCGCCACATCGTTTGCACCAACACCAGCGGCGAGCACAAGCGCTATTATAAAACCGACGATAATGATCCATAGCGTTTCGGACTGGAAAGTATCTTTGACAAGGGAGGTACTACACCCCTTGAAAAAGTCACCGATAAATAAAAGGGTAGTTGACTCCATGACGATTGTTTTTGTAATACTGGTTCGAGTTATTCAGATCTGATGAATATCACTATATTACTCTTGCAGGAAAGTGCAGAGCAGACACTTTTTGCGTTTGAAGAAAAGCAACAAGTTTGGTCAAAGGAAACCCGTGTATGTTATCCAGTTTCCCATCGTCCCAGAGCCAGTTGTGGAACGACGCAGTACTCACTGGTTATTCGAGGTAAAAAATTTATAACCCACTTGTTATTAAACTTCTGCTTCCTGGAGCTGCGGAGATGATGTTTACGTTTCAGTAAGCTGTGACTGAATGCCTGCCTCAACTCTGAGGAATGTCGCTAAGGTCGACTCGTTCTTGTCTTTATTAGAATCCCTGCTGGTGAAGCAAAGATTAATGGAACTTGAATCCGTGTGTGCATACACGCGATTACTGGCCAGAGCCCTGTGCCCACTGATGAAGATCGACGGACAGAATACCTTTGGACTGTTTACTGCAAGCGCCATTTATAAACACTTCCTGCTCTCTAGCAAACAATCAGATTGATTTGGAGGCCGGGATGCGCAGTATGTACGGGGAGCTTAGCTGGGGGAATGAATGTACCAGCGGCATCGTTTATTGTGAGTTGCAGAATTACTGTCGAATGTCCGCTTGACAAGTGTACTTGAGCCTGTCCACTTTAACACACATCAGCTCATATAATTGCTATTATATACAACTCATTCAATCTCTGTTTGCAGAATTTTGCCGCACTTGTTGTTGCTGTACGTAATGAGCTCTTCCATACAACATCATCACCTTCCTGTCCCACTACAACGGGCTGACGGCAGGGCCGTGATGAAATCCCGGTGTCTTTGCCGCTTGCACGGTTGAAACCAGTTCAAGCGGACTATCGGAAAGGATACCCTTGAATTGCAGCAAGGACATACAAACACTGGACTGGAATCTCAAGGAATTCAGGTCGGCCAGTCTCAAGATAAAGACCAGCATGAATAGTAGTTTTTTGCTTTGATCTAACCGACATTGTGTTTTTTACTTTTGATGAATGGTCATTTGCAGATTGAAAATGATTGACTATTGGATATCTCATGGCGACAGGAAGACACTTGATTCGCGTAGACTACAACTACAGCCACTCATCGAGCACTTTAGCCAGTCCAGGGTTTCCCACGTCAATTTAATGGTTGAAAACCTTGTCAATACTAATGGACAGCAAAGCTAAGGTAATGACTTTTTCCAGTCAACACTGATCGATTGGGTACAATTAATATGAATCACTTGATCTGTTTTGTAGATTTCATTCTATAGCGTAGTTCTCATGAATGAAGAGTGGTCCGGCATGTCCCTCGTAGCGGACAGAATTAAGCTTCTGTTTTGAGGGTTTTGCCAAACTTTAATAAGATAGTGAGAAATGCCATCGAGTATTTGCACGACAAAGTTGGATTCATATTTTAGAACTATCCGGATGAAGCCAACGCTCTTTTGCAAACGTATGTACTTATCTCGAAGTAGTCACGCGGGCTACAAAAAGCTTGATCGATTGTATATATTGAGTTGCAGATTGCAAATTGCAAAGCTACCGGTCTTACGTAGAAACTGCAAAGGCAAATTAGTCATGTGTTTCTTATTAGTCATGCGTTCTTGTGAAGTTGCTAATTACATGACGTATGATTGAAATTCATCAGGTTATCAGATTTGCAAAAGGTTACGAGCATTTTGCAAGCTTCATCCGATGCAAAAAATTACACTAGTCACCAAAGGTTTTGACTTTTACTGTTGCTGACAGTTCCAAAATGAGTTACGGAAGGTTAAATCCTGAGAACTGTTAAGACTCGACTCTGAGCACTAATCAGCAATAACTTGAAGATATCGTATTAGTTTATTTACTCACCCCGTGTAAATTTTGCAGCGCAGAACTGAATCATTGCCATTGTTTGGGGTTTAAAGAAAACTTGTCTTGAAAAAGATCAAAGGTCACCCTCCAAACTAGTTAACTAGTAAGAGCTGCGAATACAGTTCACCCGGCCGATGGCTTCAAGTTGTTTCTCTCAGAACTGATGTTTTATCAGATTTGTCAGTTGTCAACACTGGCTAAATATGCTTCGTATCAAATTATTGTGGTAGTCATTGGGAATATCCTCCTCAAGTTGATTTACTGTTTGTCGCCTGTTAAAGATGGTCTTTTGTCTTGGATCTATTTGTTGATTTCTGGGGCATCATGAATGGTTGTTTACAATAGGGCAGCGTGATTCAATTCACAAGAATTCATAATGTACATGTAGTTTGCAATGTAAGTGGAATTATGGGCGAATGTTTCTGTAAAAGGTCACAAATGTGATGCAGAGCTTTCGCAATTTACGTATTGACTTGTTGATGACACGTCTAACAAGTGTTGATCGGCAGATAGTCTGACCTGACTGATCAAAATTCCTGGCGAAAATTCTCCGGAAGCAGGAGGTATGAAAGTAGCAGTATTTTGAAACTGTAATATGTCATGAGGTTATTGTTGAGGGCGTAAAGATTTTCCGGAAATGCCTGATGCTTGGGGTGAAGGAGATATAAAACCGTCTAACTGGAACTTGTTTGCATTAGAAACACTCTTGTCCAACCTGATCACAATCCATGTTATTGGCCAATATTCTTTCCTCAATGAACCTTTTAAAAATCTGCTAGCAGGAGTGGGACGAGTTGTCAATTTTGCAAAAATGTAAACAATGGTTCGGAAGGGTGTGAAAAATGACTGTCATTTACAATGTTGGCATGATGACATGTGAGTTTTGCATGAAAAATGGCAAATGGTGACGCATCCTAATTCTCGCTGCTGGACAAGTGTACAAGTTCAAATCAAACTTTGTTATGCGAAGATTGAAGATGAAGCGTGAAATTATGCTGCTTTTGTTTTAGGCTCATCTTTGAACTCCTGTGGCGTAAAATATATGCCTTTTTGTAATAGCAAAATTGATTCTTACCTCTGTAAGTTGGTGTGTGGTAGAATATTTGGACCTCTTATGTCGTCTCAGTAGATTGAACAATTAACAGATATAACAGTTTGAAGCGTAGCAAATGAAAACACTTGAAAGTTTATAGCTACCTGGAGGGAAAACTATATAGTCAGCGAAAAGGTATATAAAACAAAAACAAAAGTTTGCCCTCTCAAGGCCTAAGAAATGTCACTGCGGATTGTGCTTAATTGCTATAAGCTGAAGTTGACACGAGGGGTGGAAGAGGTCAAAAATGTGTGGTTTTTGGACTTGATGGAGTTGAAGAAGCCCTTGTTGAGATCACAGCAAGGAACGAAAGTACAAGGTTGTTGGGCGGAATAAGACGAGAAGGCAGGAGTCAGGGGATCGCTGCAGCTCGGTAAATTGTCCAAGGACAAGTTGGTCCAGGCGTTGATTACTTCCATCTGAAAACATGGTATCATATTTCATAAACTTTTTAGAAATCTTTAAAGCCTGACTATAGCTCTGTTGGTACTTGTTACAAATGAGCGTTTTAACCATGACCGACTTTTGCCCAAGACAGTCAGTCACTAGAGCGCGAGATCTACAAGATGTTTTGTAGGAGAGGGTACGAGATTTGAGCTTGAGGTGGCAAGAGGCTAAATATATCGCAAATTGTATGTTATCATCGAGACGAACATTTTCCGTTTGTATACACGCAATTCTAGTAGTTTAACAACAGTGTGTCATTTGGGCAAAGGCTCTTAAAAGTGCGCACTAAAGCTCTGGCTGACTATGAGTTGTCGTAAACGGCTACTGTGTAAGCAGAGCGTTGGAAACGTGAACACTAAAAATTTTGCTGACGGGGCTTGAACAGAGTTATAGTGAACATGACCTCAGGCTGAAGTACATGCGAGTTGCGAGGATCCATCACGATCGATTCAGCATTTGAACATGAGTTGTGTATATGTACAATGGGGAATAAATTACAGCTCTGTCAGCAGGCAGCAAGGTGAAATAGCCGTTCCGAGGGAAGTGGTGGAGACAATAGCTGACTTTGACATTCTTGCAATAGTCAGTGGCTAGAAATGTGCGAATCAAGGCTCTATTTGTAATGGCTCTCATGGGATATAATGGGATGGAGGAATTTGCACCTATTGGCAATCTCCCGCCGTCTTTGTGTCCATGAATGTTGCACGTGTGTCAACATGAGGATTGGGAAGGAAGTTAATTAAGAAAATGCATGTTCTAATATTAGACTTTGATTACAGGAGGATCAGGACGGATTGCAAACTCGGGAGAGAAATTAATGAGACGGCGAATGGAATAAGAGCATGGAGGCGGGGCCGGGCGTTTCAAATATCTGCTGAATTGGATTGATAACATGGTGAGCAAGAAATGAATGCTGAATTGAATGAATATAATGTAAAGTGATTTGGAAAACTACTGTATTTGGATGCGTTTGCAGAAAGGACCCTGTCTGGATGTAACTTGAGAAAAGACCCATCATTTTAAACAACGTCAACCAACGCTCGTTAGTGTGGGAACGCTGGAATGAAACTGGAGAAGGTTATGACGAATAGGTGAAAGAAGGTTGGCGCACATTGATGAATACGTGTATAACTTGCGAAATTATGTGTATTGATGAACGTTTGTCCTCTGTGTGTTTTAGGCTGATAAGGATAAATTGGCATTTTCCCCTGACGTCTTGGACAAACCGCTTATGGAGCATAGGAGCGCATGTCGCCAACTGGCTATTCAGCAGACGGAAAGTGCTGACGCTCAATATTCATGGCGCAACATGCAGCTTAACTACGTGAGGAAAGTCGGATTGTTTCTAGTAAAACAATTCTTTGTAGCCATGTTAGATTACGAGATGATTGACTGCGTTAGAATGTCCATTGTGGAGTGGACGGGGAGAACCCGCGATTGCCTATTAGCTATTGGCTTTAGCAAGGGTTAGCCTTGGACTTTTGATAGAGGATGAATACTGATCAGAAAGGGTATGAGGCTATCGATAGAGCTTGATTGATCGGAAGCCTTTGAAGTATTATCAGGGTTAAGTTGGTATTGTTTTTATTGTCTGGTGGAAGCAATAGAGTCGACAGGTAATAGCTCTGTGAGGTTTTTTAAAGTGAAATGTGGTGTTCTACTTGAAAGTTAGTTTGTGAAAAGCACAGTTTAGGGAATTTATGTTGAGGCTGGTACTGGCGTTGCTGTGAAAATTGCATCTTTGGGAGCAAAGAATGTTCAAATTGTTTATGATCCCATTATGCTCATTTTCTAGAAACAAACATGATACAGTATGATGTCGCTACCGTGCTATGGCTATAAGTGTTTTGGCTTATTGACACTTGGGTACGGTCCAGGTTCTCAAAGGAGTAAATAGGTGTAGGGCAACCGGAGTAGGAAAATGTGTCATGTGTCAGCCAACGGATTTTTCTTAGAATGTTTGATGCCGTTGTTCTTATTCATGGTGGCCTACGCTTTGATACAGTTGTCAAAGGTGAAGAGTTCCACATGGAGGAAGAGCGTGATACTTGAAAGACCAAACTATTACCTGTGGGCTGCTAAGGGCATGGACTATGGACAAGACAGAATGATGTCATCAAGTTCTAGGGGTAAAGTGAGCTGAGAAACGGTAGATTTGCATGTTTTGGAGTTAGACGGGTTTTGGTTGGAACTATTTATGTCCTCTTAATATTGTACACTCGATTGAGAGTCCAGAAAGTGCAAGGGTATTTACTGTAGCAAGGTGGGAGTACATTTTGCATTTGGCAGGATCTGGTTATCAAAGTCAAAAGTAGTGCAAGTGTGACGCAGGAGTAAACTTCCTACACTATTTTGATGCTTTATGTTTCCATGAAATAGTATGAAAATAGTAAAATTAAGTGGTGATTCCTGTTTACAGCTACATCAAGGTTGGCAATACCGAGAAAACGGGCTTCTAAAGGGATTGCGGAGAAGATGTGATTGGAAGGAACAAGATCAGACTCTTCTACTGATGGGAAAAGCACACACGAGAAAGCTGATGATATGCGGGTGCGTCACCTAGCGGGAACGCTGGAAGGTTGCTTGAGGGACAAGTTTAGAAGAAGAGAAAATAAGCGAGCTGTGCTCAACAGCTATCACGTGTAGTCTGGGAAAGCAGTCTAGATTCGGTAAGCCTTTGTTTTTGTATGTGAAGGCTATTTAGCAGTTATAATTAATCTGATGACTACCGGGTGATTTTCATGTTATCAAAGTCTGCAACTTTTCACAGCGCTTAATGGACTGACTAGTTGAGGCCGGTATGAAATGACGTACAAGAGAATTCAATCAAGCACTTGTGGGCTTACCTCCAAATACAGCCAATGGAGTCTGGTTTCGTAAACATGTAATTAGCTGTGTATGAGAACACCTGGTTGATGATTGATCAGAACGACGTAGATGCGGTCGAAGACGAGCTGAGGAAACGGCCTGCTTGCAGTTCCTGGAATTCAAGCAAAAGTAATTAATGCACAATTTGGCACACATACGAGTGAAAAGGTTATACCTTTTCCTTGTAATGTCTATTGAAGGGTGAATTGATGCTGAAAGTTTGCAACTAATTTGTTACCTGTTTATTTTAGGATTTCACGAAATTGCTTCGAGTACCGGCGGCACTACACCAGAGGATTCAAGCAGAATTATGTCACTGGAGCAGGATCTTGCTTTCCCGAAGAAGAAATACACATGGACTTTAGAGACAGACCGGAGCACGCCGTGTTGAAGTCCGCGAAAGTTGGAGTACGTCTGGTACGTGGAAGTAGGCTGCTAGTAGGAAAGAGAATGAATGAGTCAGAACAAATCCAGCCGCTATATAACAACAGGAGAAACTAGAAAGTAGTAAAGTTGTAGGGCTTTAGAACAGCAGTTGGAACTACTCCTGAGAATTTAGCGTTCTGTCGGTGGAACTAGATGAGTATGAAAGGAAGAAACGGGTATAGTGCACGAGGAACGTGCAAAAAGTAGTCGGCGTAGGCTAACATGTTATGGGTTGACTTCGGGGGAAATCGGCGGCGGCTCGGACATGATCGGGAAACCTAGTTTTCATAGAGTCTTATTTGCACTAGCTGACTTGAGAGGGCGATATAGAAAATCTGGCTAGCATAATTCTAGGCGATTAGTCATTCAAAAGCGTGATTAAAAGGCATCGGTTCAAAGTACACAGGGCAGAGGTATCTGCTGGATGAGTAAATTGTAATCATGCCTTTCTGTTGAATGAGCTTCAGGTTTAATGACTTGCGGAGGTACGTGCACTGGTGCACTTTGTTAACTATTTGTTAAATACTGGGATTAACCATTACCAGTATATAAAATACCGCTTAAACCAGATTAAAACTGACAAGTAGCATACGGTTGTAGTAAGCATGGAAGATGAGAAAAATATTGCAGGATTACACCTAAAACTACAGCACTAAGTTCTTCCGTCGGAAGCAGAGAGAGAGAGAATTAACGTCCTTTACAGCGGAAATCCGAATTGCACGTGGCGGGGATTTTGAGATGTCACCTTGATTTCCAATATTAGATTTTGATTCGCATGAAGAATAATATGGCAGTTTGCTTAGGATATGAAACAGATGCTTTCTTGATATGATAGAAATAGTGGATCAGGTTTCCGTTGGTTCTATGTAGCCTGTGGTAAATTTTGGTCATTGCAGTGTGTGAAAACGCCATCTGTAGATTCTGTAAGTAGCAAAATCTACAGATTTTATGATAAGTTCTGATGCAGTTCTTTCGAGTGAATAGGACAGAAGATGGGTCATAATCATAACTGTTAGGGTAGATGTAAGTTCACTGCTTCAAAGTCAAGAGAGACAAGGTGGCGCAGTTGTATGTGACCTTGATTTAACGGTTTTGCAATTTGACCTAGTGGTTCTAACGTTTTGGTTTCTCATTTTTTTTTGCAGGTGGATATATGAAACTCTCACTGTAATGGGCCAAATGGCGGGAGAAATGATCATTGTGACCTTGAAAGCCTGGCAGTACCTGGCAAAAAATTTAAAGAACGACTGTAGGAGAATGTGGCTCATATCATGTCAGGGCAGGGGCAAGTCAAGTCTGCATAACATTGAAATGCGGGTTGAAACTCTGGATACTCATGACGTGGTAATGGGGTTTGATTACTTGGGAAATCGGTTAAATATTATTAGAATGTTTTCAGTTATTTTGACTTACGTAAATTTTTCTAGATGACGATGACACTGAGATGTAGTTTATGGACCTGGAATCTTCTAGCGAATGAAGAGAGCTTCTGCAGGTAAACTACTCTTCAACTTGGGACAGTTTACCAAAAAATCGAATGGAATCATCACCAATAGTAGCCATGAGGTTTGAATTTCGGCGATGAGACGCATGAACGTCCAAACACCAAGTATTCTAAAGTGGAATGAAAACTTGTAGTTAAGTTGAAACTTTGTCAGAGCAAAGCAAACGCTGAGACAATAAAAGAACCCAGATCCAGACAAAGACAGACTGCAGGACCACCAATAGCTACAGTGCGGTAGGTTGGATTTGCACGAGCGTTTTAAAGCGTAGACTTCTGGGTTGAACTGCTGGAGAAAGCTGGAAAAGTAAACAAGGCGCACGTGCTGGGATGGGAGAAAATTGAATATGATCCATATGTACATGTATGCTGCTCGTAGTTGGATACGGAAAAGCTTTATTTGGAACAGTCTCTATAGTGTTTGGTAGGCAGGCACAAGGTCGGTGTTTTGTGCGAATATCTATGTCGAAAAGTATTGATCGGACGGAAGGCGCAAAAATGGCAAACTGTTGCAGAATTTTGCTAGCAGCTCCGTCCCACGTAGCAGGTGGGAAGATGGAAAATAGCAAGATGTGATGTACTAGAGGAGGGAAAGTTGTAAAAGTAGTGTTATAGCGCTGGCGAAGATGGCGTTCCGGCATGGAATTAATGTGAAGGGCACAAAACGTTTAAAGAAAGCTATTAGAGGAAATAGTGTGAACAATGTAGTGGAAGGCGACGAATGGACGATGGACATCTTGAATAATTATTGTTTCTGTTTTTATCTATTTTACTCAGGTCTGACAGTCTGACAGAAGACGACAACTGGCTGAACATGTTCACACGGAAATGGCTGTAAGAATGCAATTGAACTGACTTTTGCATCTTTGCGTGTTTTGGCAGCTATTAATTAGCAGAATGACTCTCCCTGGCAGCTGGTCATGGGCAACAGCAGGTACAGGGACAAGTTACAACTGTATAAAAGTGTTGTTTCAGTTGTGAACGGTAACTGGGAATTTAAAGACCTTGCTTGCACACACAGGTACACAAGCGCTACGTGAGTGGTTACGAGAATCAGGAAAAGACTTTGGCAACCCCCAGATTATCGTCAGTCAGAAGCAACCAGGTGAAAATTCGTCGACTGTTGTGTGCACGGAAGAAGATGAGGTGGAAAAGAATGCAAAGGGTAAAAGCGTTTGGTACGTTAATCATGGTTTCTTGGATATTGTAAATGACGACAATGTGTTGTTTGTTGGTTGGTTTAGGTGGTGCGGGTTGAAACTGAGGAGGAAAGGAAGCGTCAGCCAGATGAAGCATTAAAAGCGGCGAATTTCAGCAGGATTGACTGAGTGACCCAGGAGAAGAGATTCTGAGGGAAAGACTTGTTCTCTCGGTCACGGTCATCGACAGTTTACCGCAATCAAGTACGGGGCACGCATTCCTTCCGAGTCGTTCAGATTCACTCTTGCTAGGAATCCGTCGGTGTGTCAGTGGTCGACGGACTGGTTACTTGAACGAACCAACGACAGCGCAGCGCGCGTGTGGAGTATAGAACGTTTCCAGTTACACACGCGGTTTTGTCCGTGTAGTTGTAAGCTAGCCTCCTACAGGACGTAGTCAAGTGATATTTTGACAAGTGAACATTATAATATCTCTGTTTCGCTGAAGTTTGGCAGTTGACTCTTGTTTCTGTGACAGAATTAGCCTGTAATCAAGACTCGTGAAGACGAACGGACGACGAGACAGGACAAAACGACATACAAGACAGCAACAAGATGATGGACGGCCAAAGGTTTCCGAGGCCGAGACACCTTGTAAGTTTTTTGGCTGATAATGTTGGTGGTATTTAAAGAAAACACACGTTACTGGAAATGTTTAGGACGGACGTTAGGTGTTGGTAATTCAATTTGAGTAACCCCAGCAGGGTTAAGCTAAAGCCGTGATCAGAATTAATAATCAGCAATGAGCAAAAGAACAAGTGTTTTGCTCTGAAGGCAACTTTGATGAAACCGCCTTGAAATATCCGAAGCAGGTCAGTTTTTGGTGAAAAGTAGGAGGAAATTTTTTGTGGGCGGGCAGGAATTGTGTCATTGTGTTCAGGAAACGGGTTGCTGCAGTTTTTGATGAGTATGTGATCGATCCCAGTTGTTTATGAGAATATTATGATGACTACGTAACAATGCCGGGAGGGCCGCGGTAGACTTATAAGGTCGTCGGCGTCGGTCATGTTGGCTAATGGAGGTGAAAAGAAAAAATAAGTAAGACATGGCAAAAAAGTGGAGGCTATGAGCCTTGTTGGTTCGGATAGGAGGGCCCGTCAAGCAGGACTTGTTGAGCAAGGCTGTTTGTGCCCTCTGCCGTAATATGCGACCGCAGGAGAGCGTTTGCCATTTCACCGAACTTTTGGTGATCCTTGTTGAGAACCTGTTGGTCTTACCCTGGTCGGGGCAGTATATTTTCCGTATTTGTACGTGTTTGGCAATGCCCAGATCTCGGCTACTACTACCGGTTTGTATATGTGTGTGTGGAGGAACGTGTTGTTGTTTCCACATCATCAGGAGGAGAAAATCAACGTAATCGTTGTTGTTGGTACGTATAACAAACTGGGTTGCTTCTTGTTCTTGGGACGAATATTATAACGGGATGAATTTACTTATCTGCGGCTCATCTGGCTGCCATGGCTTTTACGCCACGTCGGACACGGCAGTTACACCTGTTTTTCTCTCCTCGTCCCATCATGAGTCACAAGAGATCTTGTTTCGCCAGGTGAATCGGGTGCTGGTGCTGAGGAATGCATAAATTAAATGTGCCGAGTCTTGGTGTGCATACTGGATTCGTGCGGATTTACCGCTATTCTGGATCAAGTGCATTCATCTCTTTCATTCATCCACCTCTTTCTTGAATGACACTATCCTCGAAACTTTCCACAGCCGGAAGACGTCTTTTCGACGGAACGTTTGAATTTGCCGCCGTGACCCTTTTGAATTTTTGCGATTTCACGGCGAATATTAAATTAGTAAATGATTATTATATGAAGACCTCAGGCGTAGGCAGGCGTAATGAAACTGTCATGTCTCTTCATCTCTTTGTTTTAAGCGGCGGCGGCGGCGGCAGTGTAATGAAGGAATTGTGTGAGGGCTGGTTCATTTGGGGAAAATGTAATGAAGAATCAGGTGGATTTTCTCCCTATTAGCAATAGGGCATCACGAAATTTATTATCAGGCCTTGAGGACAATCGGTTAATGAAGATTTAGGAGGATAGGTTTTAGTTGGTATGTTTTACAAGCCGGTTTCATATCGGAGGAAAAGGGTTGAGAAGATGATGATGGTAAATGGTAATCTCATTATACAGTATTCATGCAGTTTCAGCGAAATTTAATACTTTTGGTGGTGGAAGAAGAGAGAAATTATTATGACATGACAAGTGTTGGATTTAAAGGATGGTGAGAATGTTTTAAAAGTGCTGATCTCGTTGGAAAGCTCAGGTTTCACTCGGCTAATTAGCAGTTTGTTAAAGGAAGGTTTATTAATTTGCTTGATTCCAGTTTGGGTTTGTGGATGGTACGTAGGTCACGATGGGATTAATTTGGTTGTTTTCCGAGCGGAGCCATTACAAGGATTGTAGTTTGTTTGTGAGGCTCATTAATGTCTCGAATCACGACTAATGGATGTCAGAGTCGAGCCAAATTCGATGTAAATCTCATGTTTGTTAATTGATGAGAAGAATATACAGGAATGGCGGTTAATGAAATGCGGGCGTGATGGGCTTGAAGTCCTCAAAAGTACATTTGGAGTTTGAGAAAGTGAAACGATGTTTTTGAGTGGCTGCTTTACTGTTTAATTTACTTTTGGACACATTTTGAGAAAAAAGGACCGAAAATTGCAGAGATGGTTTACGGAGAAATGAAAGCGTTTAGAAGATGGTCGCCGGATTGTTAAGGGTGACAAACGTGCAGTTTTCCCGCTCTTGACTTTAATTTGACAGGTGTTGTAGTTTTTGGTGGTATTGTTATATTTTTTGAAGAGAGCGTTTTGAGAAGGCGTTTTGGTACTTTTGAGTTTAATTGAGTGCAGTTTCTCTGCACGTTTTAAAAGCGCTTTTGGGGCCTTGAGCGTTCCAGTTTAATACGAGTTTCCTGTGTAATTTTGACTGACTCGGTGAGTTTGGCTGCTTGTACTGCCTGAGGAGTTTTGTTTTTGTAGTTGGTGTAGGTGGAATAATGGTGATTGCAATTAGCGCCGAGCTTGAAAGAGGTGCCGGGAGGAATTAAAGCAGCACGTTGTGTAGCAAGGCAGGGTTTCAAGGTGGAGAAGGCGAGAAGTGTAATTATACATACACATATTTTAAAATGAAATGGTATCTTTCCAAATCGGTTCATTTTGGCCCTGTGGGAACTGCAAAGATTTGCAAGGAGGTTAGTAGAGCCGCCGGAATTTGAAGGTTTAAACGGAATAGATTTTGAGTGAATTGCATTAAGTAAGGAATTTTGGTGACGACGATATTATTATTATGGACCTGGCCCAAATTCATAATTTTAGGAGAGGAAGAGGAGACTTTTGAGTTGTTAGTTATGTTTGCCATTATTTTAACGGTTGATTTGGTGCGTTAAACGCACATGAGTTTATGAATTGTGGTGTGGTTTACTTGCGTGAGGAGATGAAGTTGGAAGACAGGTGAGCGCCGTAGGTTTTTGGCAGCTCTATCGAGCTCAAGTTGTCATTTTGTTGTTGTTGAAATGGATGAGCGGGCGTCAGGTGGGGCTGTAGATGGTAGAATGTTGGTCAAATTATCATAATTTTGGGTGTTCATTTTGTTTCATTACAACGAGGGGTTGAGTAATTATTTATTTAGCTGGTCGGCAGAATTGTGGTTTGGCTTCATCGAAAGTGTGGGTTTGAAAGAAGAGATTTTGGTGAGGTAGGTGCATAAGGGATTGGGAATATTTTGGGTTGGTTTCTTTGGTATGTGTGTGTTTTGTTGTGACAGATTGCGGACATGAAAAAATACTGTCTCTCGGTAAAGTAAAATGACATTTGAAGGAAGGTGGGTTTGAATCGGGCACACCTTGAACTGCGTGTGGTAATGAATTTTAATAATTTGTGAAATTAAGCCTCTAGTACAAAGTGAGACGATTGAAATTAGCTTGGCGAGTAATTGGGCGAGAAAGCTGATGCGGTTTGAAGGTTGCACCAAAAGTGCAATTACCAGAATACAAATTGGCGAGTTGCAGTTTGGTGCATTGTTCAAGTAAATAAGGGGATTTGATCAGAATCAGGAGAAGACCAACAAGTTGACAGACAAGGTAGATTTTTGATGTGATGAGATTTTGAGGGTGATTTTGATCGGAGGTCATTTGTTGTGGAAATGGTGGATAAGGAAGCGGGGAGAAGATGTGAATCGGTGTGTTGTTATTTGGTTGCGTTAAAAATGGTGATCCATATAAAAGTGGAGTAGGGCGGGATTGTGAGATGGGGATGATGATGTATGTGATGTATGATGTATGATTTGTAGGATGCAAAAAATGCGGGGAAGATTTCGCAAAGATCCGGTGCGCTGCTGCTACTACTAAAACATAATCTACTTGAGAGAATGGCGAATGATGAAGATGAAGATTTGTGATTCAGCTATGAGTATTTACTTTCTCGAACGGGGGATGACGATAAAACTGTTGGCTGATATGGTAAAAGTTATGAGACAATAAAGAGAATTTACTAGGATATTGCCAATTGATAAGAGATTGGAGAACAAGTAGTAATTACTCTTGTAAATGCTCGATTGTGAGTAACGACATTTAAGGAAAGCTGTTGCTGCTGCTGCGGTCAAGATGATCAGGTAAAGAATAGGTGGAGATTCGGAATGGTTTATTGTCAATGATGGAGATTTATTGATTGGAATGGCGCAGGTGCCGGTGAAATCAATTTGGAAACGGTTGCAATTAAAGACTCGCTTGAACTGAATACGTGAAGGAGAAGATGGTGGCCGAGTGTTATAGATTTGATGGCGAAATTAGTGGGGTGAATTAATATGCGGATGAGAACATGGAGCTGCCTAACGGTGGTTGGAGTGGCGCTTGGAATATTGAAACTGCCGACTGCCGTGTAGGTCAAATTAGTACTACTACGACGTTTATTGGCAGAGATTGATATGGAGGGAGATGTGTGGGAAATGCTTGTAAAGAGGTTGAAATCCGTGTAGATTTGCTAATGAGATTGTAAGATTTCAGGAGGATTTTGCTCGAGACTTGAGACATGAAATTCTGTTGTAAATTAGATTGGCCTAAAGCCTGGGGTATTAAATGGCCCGTCAGAATTTAACTGGCTTTGAATACTAAAACTAAAGGCTGACTGACTACGAGTTGAGCCGTGAGAAGAAGTTGACACTTGGATAATAACAGTTGAGGAGAAGCTGGTGGTGTGCTGCTTGAGGGCGTTAAAGTGATTAACGAAAAAGTTAAAAGTTTCGAGGATGCTAACAAGACTACTGCTTGGCAGATTCCGGATTTCGGCAAAATGGAAGACAGGCGTCAGGCTCTTGCTGCGAGATTGATCTGCAAGTGTACCTGGCTGAATTTGTAATAACTGTTATTTACAAGGTGCTAAAGTGATGTTAATGGTAGGAAGAGGGCTGGGCGACTGAACAGTTGCAAGTTATGAGGTTGATTCCGTTCGGTCGTACGTGTTGGCACGTTCTGGTTCTGAAGGGATGAGAGACGGGAAGCCGCGGTTGATTTAGTAAGAGTGGAATTGGACGAATATTAATGATAGAGTGTCATTAATTTTAATGGAGATTCTCAAGAATTTATGAAGATTGTACGGGTGAAGTGGTAGTTTTTGAATTTGTGAGCGCGGATGCATATATTCAGTGTCCTGGTGATGCTGATGTTGGTCAGATTTACTTTGAGTTGGATTTGGGGAATTTGTTCGTGACTCACATGGTCTAGATTTAATGAGGATGTGGATAAAACAATGGGGAATCCGAGAAAGTTGGAGAGATGGAGCAGATATGATTGATAAGGGCAAAAGGACGAGCGGCGGCGGCGGTGACAGGGCTTCTGAAGTTTTTGGGACTTGAACGCGGATTGTTTGAAGGGCAGCGGCAATGTGATTTTGGCAGGCCGAGTTAATGGGAGGTAGACAATAAGGAGCCGATGACAGCTCTGGTCGAAGTGAATGTAATGGACAAGGAGTAATTTGGTTTTGAAAGCGTGAACTTTTTGGCAGTTTGACGTGACAAGGAAATGAGTAGGATTGGAGGAGCTTGTGCACGTATTGTTCAATCACACTTGTTTTCTTTGTAATGGACCTTTGTAGAAAAAATTCGGAAAGTAGGGAAATTGGACGGTGGGAAGAAGGAAAAACTGGTTTCGATGTTATACTGACTGACGGAGTGAATAGATGGACTTTTTGTGAAAAATCGCAGGGATGAATGCAGTTAAGAAGATGGATTTGTTTGGGATTGTAAATGGTAAGGGGAATGATGGAGGAAAGATTGGTCAGTGGTAATAATGGCGGAAATGTGCTGGTAGTTCTGGTAGTTTTGGTGAAATGGTTATTGATTTGTACAGGTGATTAAAGCCAAGTACATTAATAATACTGCGAATTGAACAAAGTGGGCGTTTGGTGGGGAGGGAGAAAACTAGGGTTTATGGCAGGCACGAATTATTTGGTGGCACCTGAATACCCTGAATGAATAAGTAATGGTCAATTTTGATAACCATGTTTCGAGTTTAGTCATTTAGCTGTCTGTAAACAAGTGTTTGAAATGTAGGGTTTAATATGCAGGAGCTTGATCACATACAGTTAGCGTGAAGAAATACAAAGCCTGGGGGAAAACGACTTGTAACTGGCAAAGAGTTGATTGAATTGGATGATTTTATGAGGTGGACGTGGGAATTTTGTTTAATGGTTTGGAGAGAAACTGATGACTGAAAGTGGGAGAAATTGTGACCGTGACCTAGTAGAGACTGTGAAAACTAATTTTGATTTTTGGTGTTGTTTGCAGTTGGTCGCACTACTAGCCGTTGCAGTATGGAACGCACAAGGGAGCGAAGGCTTGGGCAGGAGCAGGAGGCCTCCACCGCCACATCTACGAAGGGGAGGAGCTCCATTTCCGATTGCGGGTCAAGTTCCTCAACAAGGTGGACAGGTTCCACAACAGGGTGACATGCACCAGCAGCAGTTTCATCCTGGACAGCATCAGCAACAGCCGATTCAGAATCATGGACAAATGATGCAGCAGCAGCCGATGCAAAATCATGGGCAGATGATGCCTCAGCAGCAACAGCAGCCTATTCAGAACCACGGGCCGATGATGCCTGGACAACAACAACATCAGCAACAGCAGCCTATTCAGAACCACGGGCCGATGATGCCTGGACAACAGCAACATCAACAAGGTCCCATGCCTCCACAACAGCCAAATGGTGGACCACAGCAGCAACAGTTTGCTCACCGAAGAATCCAGTTTGGACCTCCGCCGCCGAAGTTCCGAGGAAAGCACCCGTTGCATTTCAGAAGGCCTCCACCTCCTCACCATCGGCCGCCGTTCCATCGAGGACCTCCTCCCCCACATCATCACATGAACATGAAGCCACCCATGCCGACAGAGTCTAGAATTCCTCCGGTAAGCGGTTGATGCAATTAATGCTTTTTTGCAAAAGTTGGACTTTCAAAAGAACATTTTTTGTTTTTGTAGGTTATGTCAACACCACCACAGCCAATCGGACAGACTCCTCCTCAAATGACTCCTCCGAGCTATTCATCGCCGATCGATCCATTGAACCCGGCTGGTTTGCCACCTCCAGGGCATGCCCATCAAATGCAACAGCAAAATCATCATCAACATCAGTTTACTCCGATTGAACCAACAATGCCTCAAGTTTTCACCACAAACGGCCATCTCATGCCTTCTGCAAGTTCATCCAACAATGGTCCTGTTGTTTTGAAGTATGGACCTCCATACGGACCCTTTGGACATGCACCAAAGGTAAGTGAAGTGAAGAATCCTGAGACTGGATGATACTTATAGAAGATTCAATCCGAGCAGTTAATCATACTGAATTTATTTTTCTCTAGCAAAACTTTTACCAGTCTCCAGCGCCAGCAACCATCATTCATGCAAACATTGAAAAGAACTCTCAAGAGAATACTGATCAGCCTAAGATCATCCAAGTGCACTTGCCACAGCCAAGACCAGGCCAAGAAATGCCAGCTCAGAATGTAATTCAAATACACATCACCAGCACCCCTAAGCCACCAACAGGGCCAAAGGACTACGTGACTGGATCGACCTTCAAGCCTCCTGTAGATATCATTACTAAGGAAGATATTATGGGTCAAAAGCCCATTTATGGACCTCCACCAGAGTATCCGGGCATTGAATACCGCCCTAGCGAAAGCAGGCCACAACCAGTTCACCACAATGAGCAGAAGCAAGATGGTCCTAGACAGGATGACTTCCAACGACGACCCGATGACCATTTTGATTCGCCGAATTCCTTTGAAGTTCTTGATAAGCATTCTGGGGAGGAGCATGGCAAGACGCAATACCACTCGGAGGAGTTCCAGCGAAGACCTCCACCACCTCCTGTAGGCACTCATTACAATAAGAATGACAATTTTAGACCAGAACATGATAATGAATTCAACAAGTGGAATAAGGAAGAGGATGAACGTCGCCCCCATAATGAATATAGACCTGACTTCCGCCCTGCTGATCAAGAATATCTGAACAACAGAGATCGCGACCAACATGAGCGTGAAGAAGAGCGCGAAAGGGATTACCATAGAGAAAGAGAGCCTGAACATGTCCACCATCATCATTCGGGTGAACCGGTTGAACGGCACCATTCTGAAGAACAACGCCATCATGAAGAACACGAAAGAAATCGTGAACCAGTCCATCATGACCAATATCGACCCATTAACAGAGACAATGATCATGCCAGGGAACCTGCAAGACACCAAGATGATATTGTTCCACCTCCACCGAACTATGTTCCACCACGGCACATGGAAGTCCAAGACGGCTTCGATTATAAATCAAGTGGCAGCATAAACACTCCCGATTATGGACCACCTACTCCGGACTTACCTCCAAAGAAGATATGGATCGAGAAGCCAAAGGATATCAAAAAGGATGACTCTCACAAATACTCGCAACCAGACCCATTGTACCATGTTCCTTCGGACGGAGAAACGGTGAAGAATTCTGCTGAACTTCACTATCAGGCACCACCACCTAGATTCGACAACTCTTTCAGTAACGACTATCCCAAGAAGGCTATTGGTAAGATTTTTCACATTTCACACATAAGTGGTCTATGTGAAGTTTGTTTATCACTTATGAACAATTTGTCTTGACAGATGTTGAAAAGAAGTATAGCTATGAGCCGGAACTGAAAGTCCGTCCTCCTCCGCTCGCTTCGGGCGACAAGCGACCCTCTGCTGATGAAGTTCTAACCGCACTAGGCCTTGATGAACCTCTGCGGCCTCAGAATGACGAAAAGATTGTTAATTACGGACATTATAAACCCTACAATCTTATGGACTACATTAGGTCTCAATTGCGGGAGAAGGAAAATGTTGGCAAGGACAAGGAAGCTTTGTTCTCCAGACATGGGTTGCCACCTGCATTCCCTCCTCCAGCCACTTCTCATTCCTCCGAAATTCCAGCTTACAGGCCACCACAACATTTCGACGACAAACCAATTCATTCGGAAGAGCATCATGGCGCCTACAAACCAGTTCACCAAGAAGAGACTTCAGCTAGTCAACATGTTCCTACCCATTATGCCGGACCACCGAAGGTTATCAAGCGTGAGTACAGAGAATTTGCATTTTGTTTTGGTTTAGTCAATTAAGTATAAAACTGGTCGTGTTCAGTTCCAGGACCCGGTCCTCACGGACCTCATCACCAGGAAGCACCTGACAGGATTGGAGTTCACGGCAGCCACGAGTATTCTACCACAGCTGATGCCTACTTCCCCAAGTCTGACCGCCGAGAAGGTTTTGCTCAGCAAGCTGCGAGCTCATATGGACCAGCTCATCCTCATGGACATCTAACTGTCGTTGATGAAGCTCACAGACGTGGTTCTCCTCACTACGGGCCACCATCAGTTACTCCGGTTTACGACCATTACCCACATCCAGTTTACGTTACGGAACCAGAACCTATCATCGAGATCATTGTCCAAGACTCTAACGTTACGCTGCCACCACCACCGCCGATTGTGACCACTCCTGCACCACCACCGACGCCTGAGCCGGTTCATGTTTTCTACGTTCAGTATTCGTCGAACAA
This sequence comes from Sphaeridia pumilis, assembly GCA_034698345.1. Classification (NCBI taxonomy): domain Eukaryota; kingdom Metazoa; phylum Arthropoda; class Collembola; order Symphypleona; family Sminthurididae; genus Sphaeridia; species Sphaeridia pumilis. The sequence goes on along the minus strand of JAQGBJ010000692.1, from coordinate 7,663 downwards.
GACTCATCCGCATCTCATCCCTGCTGGTGCTTTCTTGAATCGCGGTGGAGTTCCTGGAATGTCTTTTGCTCCATTGGGCGAGCCAGAGATCAGCCTTGAGAGGCCTATTGCTTCCGTACCTATCAGGTGAATTTTCGATTTAAAATAACTATTTTCAAAGTGAAGCTAACATATTAATGCCGTTTGGTGGTTCAGGCAACCTGATGGCCTCGCTTCTGGAAGCAATCCAATCGGTCAAAGCGTTCCGTTTCATCATCAGCTTCCTCAACACTTGCAGCAACAGCAACACTTTGTGCACCAAGAACAGCACCAACCCACTCAACAATATTCGCAGGTAGTGCACCCCCCACAACAACAACAGCAACAACAGTTGGCTCAACAGCAACCAACTGAAGTACCACAACAGGAAACTACTACTTTGAGAACCATCATCCGGTTGGATTCCAAGCAGGCTCAGTCCAACGGCCTTGGAGTTACTTTCGATCATCCTCCAACCGAAGAAGTCCTCCTGCAACATCACTTGCAGCAACTTCATAGCCACCAGCAGCAGCAACAGCAAAATGTTCCACAACAGCAAACAGTTCAGCAAGGGCAACAACATGCAGGCCAACATGGACAACAACAATCACAGCAGGCGAATCAGAATCAAATCCATCAACAATATTACCAGCAGCAACATCAAATTCAGCCGCAACAACCTGCTCAACAATATCCAGTTCAACAACAAGCGTTTGCTCAGCCCCAGCAAGTGGTGTCTCCTCAGCTACAGCAGTATCCACAACAGCAAAGTGGAGGACAACCTCAAGTGTTCTATCAACCACCAACAGTTTTGCCCCAGCAACCTCAACAACAAGTATTTCCCCACCCTTCGCCAGCTGATTTTAACGCAGCTATTCTTGGACAGTCTTCCGTCCAGTATCCACAGCAAATTCAGTACCAGCAGCCACAACAACAAGCTCCTATCCAGCAGCAACAACAAGCTCCGATCCAGCAGCAACAACCAGCTCCAGTTCAGCAACAACAGCAACCTCAAGCTCCTTCAGCTCCTAGCCTCCCAACTCCGTTGATTGCTTATCCTTATGGATCTCCTCAGCAACTGCAGCAGCAAAACGCTCAGCAGCAGCAGGTGGAACAACAGCCTCAGCCCACAGCCCCTCAACAACAACAAGTATATCCAGACTCTAATACCGCTGGATCCCAACCTGAACACCAATACTTTGCTCAGCAGCCCACTCAATACCCACATTTCCAGCAACAAGCGCAGCAGCAGTATAACCAGCCTGCTCAAAACGTGCCTCAGTACCTGCCTAACCCTTTAGCTCAAGCTAATGGTGTGCCTCAGAACTACCCTCAGAACCAATACAGTAACCAAGGCCAATTCCAACAAAAGACACTTCAAGCTCCCGATGCCACCGCCAGTGATGCTTGGAGTCAGTATAGTCAGCCCCAGCAAACCAACATTGTCGACCGCTCTGATGCTCATGCTCAATTTCAACAGCGCGCTGATCAACAAGCCTTCCAGCAGCCTTTCAACCCTAGCCCGCAATACAATGCGCCTCAAGACAACATGATGCCACCATCACGTGAATTTGCTTCTCCCTACTCAAACATGCCCATGACCAAACACCACCTCTTCGACCCTAACCCCCAACCTTACGACCCGCCAACGACAGCCCCATCTTTTGGACAACCAATGGGGTTATCTGACATGCCCAAAAAGCGTCCATCCTATGAAAACATTGGAATGCTACCACCGATGGCTCCAGCTTATGCCGGCGCCAGCGGAATGAATGCCTTCAGCCAGCGAATGGGCATGGAAGAACCCAATACTCAAGTCGACGGAACAAATTCTCCTCAACAAAATGAGTCCCCACCGCCAACTGGTTCTGTCGAACGTAGTGGCATGGCTTCTGATGCTGCCCAGTACGACCGGTCAGCATACCAAGTACAAGGTCAGCAAACCTACCCAGGCTCCGCCCAACAACTTTCTAACAATCAGTTCAACAATGGTAACCAAGCAAGCAATGCTCCTCAACTCTCTAAGGAGCCTGCGAGACTTCCGGACGATGTTCCTGAAGATATCAGGCAGCAGTTGATGAACTCTGGTATTCTTGGAAACGCCGATGTTCAGGTATAACACAATATTCAATGCTGAAATTGAGTTATGCCGTGCAATGAGTATACCGTTATTGTTATGATTTATTTCAGGTTATCAACTTTGACGAGAATCTGTTCAAGCAACTTGGTGAACTGCCACCAGAAGCCCTCGCTGCTCTCAACCAACAGTCAGGAAGTCTCGGCCTTTCTGCCTCCAACATTCAGATGGCTGAACGCTCTCAAGGATCTTCGGAGAATATGCCGTCAACTTCCAACGTATGGAACGGTGGTCAAGCGTCTCTTTTGGGTGAAAACGCGTCCCAACTTGCCTCCATTTTGGGAAAAAGGTCTGTCCGCAACGTCGTCATCGTCAGAAACAACAAGCCAAGGCCAAAGCGAGGTCGAGGGGCCAACAGAAGGAACCTTCTCTTGTTTATCACGGACAAGGAAGACGTTCTCTTGTACAACATCAAAAAGAATACTTTAACTCGAGTAGGTGATACTCACAAGCCATTACTCGCAAGGGCTGTTGAACTGTCCCATCACAAATTCAATCTTCAGGTTGCCGATTAATTGCTACTGTAAATTCAATAGTTCTACGAACTTCTAGTTTATAAGCCCATGACAATGTAGTGGTAACCTATTTTTGTTTGTATTTATTTGATCTTCCTCAGTGAGATGGAAACTCTGTAGCCTAAGTGTTTTTCAAGTTCGATCGCTCTAGCATACATACCTAATCAATGGTCGTAGATTTTAAGTAATTTAAGATGCCTGACTGACGATCATGTTATCTAGTTGTAAGATGTAAGAAATCGGTAATGGATAAATGCTCCTGATTGTTGTTGTTACATGTGTATGCATATGAATGCAAATAAACTAAAGATTGTGTAATATTGAGTAATCTAAAATTGTATTCAATTCAAATACTGAGGTAACACTAGTAAAGTCAGTAACAGGAAGTGGAGATATATTAAACGTAAACGAATACTCTATGTCACATATTGAACGTTAATATGCGTAATGGTAACAGGTATATAAAAGTAGCTCTGTATGAAAATCTTCACCTCAGAAAGCGAAACAGGTTCGAAAAGCGAAAAGATACCAGCGAATTATGAGATTTCTATGGACACTAACAGGGCTACATATTTCTACATGATAGCTCTGTTCATCATACACATACATGTAGAAAGAACTAAAATTCATCAATCACAACTGTAAAATTTAAAAAATATTCTTGCACCACATTCAGCTCAGCAGTAACTGACAGAGTAAGACCAACAAATTGACCAGCAATGGATGAAGCGAAGTTGATAAGAAGCATCAATCGTCGTGGTAAAGAGACTTATGATCGGCCAAAGTTTTAGCAGACTTGCAGGAGTAGTCGCATCGATCACAGCTGTAGACCGGAGTTACATGATGAGACTCATTTTCTTCCCTGACGACGTCCATCCAAGTGGCACCAAACATTTCCGCGTGGACAGCATTGAAACCCGCGGGCGTAGTGACAGTTGAAGAAGGCTTGGACTTGAGGTTCGGAATCGATCCATGAAGTTTGACATGCTTGCTGAGGTTGGAGCTGTTTGAGAATCGGGCGGAGCATGCCGGAACGTGGCATGTGTAGGGTCGCTCACCAGTGTGAGTCCTCATGTGAAGAGTAAGACTTCCAGTCTGGTTGAAGCGTTTGAAGCAGATAGAGCACTGGTAGGGCTTGATGCCTTCATGAATCATTATGTGCCGTCGAAGAGCGTAGGTTGACTTGAACTTCTTACCGCAGTACATGCAATCATACGGTCTTTCGTCGGTGTGAGAGGCCAAGTGTGTCTTCATACGAGCCTTGGTAGGGAACCATCTTGGACACTGATCGCATGCAAAGACTTGAGCTTTCTCCTCGAAGGTTTCCATTGGACTTACGATAGCTTTCTTGAGAGTCGGCAAGGGACGAACAGCAGTAGAGGCTTTAGTGGTGACAACCGGTTCTTGTTCAAAAGGTTCAACTTTGAATGACTGCTCTCGGATTCCTGCTCTACTCAGCTGGGAAATATTGACATCGTCGGGAAGCCTACGGAGATCCAGCAATGTGTCCGAGGCTGATCTTTTCAGTCTCTTGGCAGCTGGTTTAACATCGAGGAACTCTGGTTTTGGTTTCAGCTTTGGCGGAGTCGGTAAAGCAGTTTGTGAGAGATCTTCTGGGCTCTGAGGTACTTCGATCTCGTAAGATACATCCCCGATGTCATTCTGAAAGCTGCTAGTTGATGCCGAGTTACTCGAGTCTTCACCATGGTACTTATGGTGACGTTGGTGTTCGATCTTGACTTGTTGGTGGTAGCTGGGATGCTGCTCGGAATACTGTTGTTGCGTCTTCTGATACCCGGATCTTTGAACTTGTTGCAGACTATTGTAGTGCCCGTCCTGTTGTTGTTGTCTTTCCAGTTGAAGTTGCTGTTGGTTTTGGTACTGGAGGCGTTGTGCAGGCCAAGGCTGTCTGACACGACGACGAGGAACGGGGTTGTGAGTGACGATGCCTTGGAGTGTCTGGTGTTGCTGATCCACTTGATGCTTGCGCTCGTGTTTAAGCAGATTGGAACTGTTGGAGAAGGTCCAATCGCAGTATCTGCATTCGTAAGGCCTTTCTCCAGTATGAACTCTCATGTGACCCTTGAGGCTGCCAGACTGGTTGAAGCTTTTGCCACAAACGTTGCAACTGTAGGGTCGTTCTCCGGAATGAATCAAAGCATGGCGCCGGAGAGCTGCAGGAACCTTGAAGCGTTGTGGGCACTGGTCGCAGGCATGGGGTCGAGCATCATACACAGCCTTGATGTGATCTTGGAAGGTGGCCTTGTTGAGAAAGATTCCGTCGCAGCAGTCGCAGTGAATTCGCTCGTTTACGGCAGGTACTGGAGGGACTTTGCGATTGCGCTTGATTTCCAACGCTGTTCCTCCGTGGTCCAAGTAGGTCTTGCTGAGTGACCGAGCGGCTGGGGCAGGTGTAGGCCCGGTTGGCTCTTTGTTCTCAGAATGTCGTTTAGGAGTTGCAGAAGACGTTGAAGTGATGACGCTGATGGGCATCGCTGAGCCTGTTGGCGGCAAGATTTTGTAGGGATGCTGCGGTTGAGCGATGGGCAAGAAGCGGCGTGAAGGCTGGTGATGGTAGTCTTGCTGGAACTGGAGCTGATTGGCTTGCTGCGATGCTGGTGGTCCTTCACGTTCGCGGTAAAAGCCTTGATTATTCCTCCATTTCCTGGATACAAAAGTCAAAATTGAAATTAGCATTCCTTGCAAAATCTTTGAAGAGCACAGAGGACAGGTAGCAAACGGTATATGTATCTAACTAGAATTTACATGCACCGTTTAGACTATATCAAGTACCTGATTTATGTCTAGTCTAGACCATAGAACGATGTTTATATCGGAAAGGCTACTACCAATAACCAATTAACGATACACTGAAACAAGAAAGAAGGCAAAACAGAATGGGCTTACGATTGAAATTTGGCGGCTAGAGACTCCGGAAGCGGGATTTCCATCTTGACGAGACCGAGGGAGTCCTGGCACTTGGCACTTCGGCTACCGATCGATGCGGACGTCTAACTGACTGAGCTTTGGCGAATTCGCTACTACTGGATGTCTGAAAAACCATAGAATGAAGAACAAAATCAACATCTGCTAGATAAAAGAGTTGACTAAAGCTCTTCAACGGGTCGACTTTTGACCTTTTCTATACTGTAATTTACCCGAAACAAGTGAAATCATAACCAACGGCCTCTGAATGTGGCTCAAGTTTGAAAAACCGTTTGAATCTTTAGTTAGCTTTGAACTTACCGATTGTGTACAACTTACAGCTGGCTGATTGAACTTGAATTGTTATCACTACACGGAACACTATAAACTACAGCACAAACGAAATGACGACTGCATGCAGAAAGTTTGGTGAAGGAGTATGTATTTTTGTAATTTTCAAAATATTTTTTGATGTGAACTGGAACGAGTCTTGAGGAAGAGTGAGGGAAGTTGTGGCCCAGCAGTTCTATAAGTTTGGCCAGCTGCTGGTTGCACTAGGACCTTTTTAGAGCGTTTTAGGTGGGAGGAGAGGACTTTTCAGGTTTCTTCCAGAGCCGATGACCACTGGATCTGCATTGATAAGGATAATAAGGAAGCGTAGTTGTTAAAAAGAAATATACTTGATATAAGTTTACAGGTATACCGACTGAAGTACAAGACGTCTTGAATGCCTAGCAGCTCGTAGCCTTCTGACGTTCGTTATTCTTAAGACAAAGTTCCTTCTTCTTTTCCCTACTACGCTGGCTAATTTTCCGAGCTTAGGTTCACAGGAGTACCTAACAAAGCTTTAGTTTGAAAAACTTTAGTTAATTTACTCAGCATGCAAAAAATATACGGCGACCACAGTTTAGCCGACAACTTTTGCTTTTGAATTTAGTTTGGTTCCTGACGTAACATAAAGTAAAAGATTACAATCAGGCTATGGAAATGTGCCGGTAGCGGCTTCTCTAACATCCAGATTTGGCGCTCTTTGCCAGCTCTGTAAATAATCAGTAATTAACTGGCTTTGTTCTTTTTACTGCGTGAGGTTTCATGTAGAGCAAAGTTTGAGGACTGAAATGAAACAATGGAACCAAATTAATAGCCAAAGTCCTTTGGGACTAAGCTGTTTTCATTGAATTTAGCTTTGTCATTTAGAATCTAAAACTAGAATTGAAATTAGGCTCAGATTTTTTCAGAAAACTAAAGCTGGAAGTGGAATTACTCCAAGAGTCATTCAAGAACTAAAACTGGAATGAACATAATTCCGGCCGAATGAAAGAGGTGAAACTTCAAATTGAAATTAACCTTGACTGTTTTCGGGAATCAATCATATGTATTCATATGCCCAGAAATTTACGTTCTTAATATTACGAAACTCTACAGAGTAAACTAATCATAATCGTACATGTATACAGTAATTAGCGACTGAATTATGGACAACTAAAAGTTATTAATACAGGTAATACATCCGAATCTCAGAAAATCCTTTAGCAACAAGACCGCAGAATGTACTTCAATGGCACATTGAGCCAAGCATCAAATTTCAGAAACTAAAATTAAAACTACTTGCTCTTGGTTTCAGAAACTAAAGCCGGCCAATTGATGACTCTTTCATAGTCAATGCGGTACCAGGGCAAGAAGGGTCCTTGGTCCATGCAGATGGACTCGACTCCAGCCTGCTGCAGTCGCTTCCAGCCATTGGCAGTCAGTTGCTGTAAAGCAGCAAATCAGTGAATTAAAATTAATCTCAATGAATTTAGAACCGTCATTGAAGTAAGTGCAAACTTACGGCCGGAAAAGGTCCAAAAAAAAGTCTTTTGAGGCTAGGAAACTTGGTCGATATGTAGAAGACCTCTTCGTCTGTGACTTCAAAGGTTTCCACAAAGCGCATGAAGTCCTCAATACCTGCGATGACAATGAGGTCTTCAATCCTCAATGCGCGCATGTTATCCCTTACTGAGGAGCGGAGCCACAGTTCCTCGAGTCCAAATGGGATGTGGCGGAAGACGGCTGTGACACATCTGGG
>JAQGBJ010000691.1:0-34402 GCA_034698345.1 Sphaeridia pumilis | reverse complement strand
AATCCTCGGAAGAACTCTTAAGGCTTCCATGAGAGAACTTGGGTTGCTCATTTTCTTCCTATTTATTGGTAAGTGCCGAACATCTTCATTCCCAGTTATAACTTCTAGTAATTATGTATCGAATCTATATATATATACGCCATTGCGCCTTCTGATTAAGCGCCGCAGCATATACAAATTGGAATTCTTTAAATATATTCCAACGTTTTCAGCAGCGCTTAAATGTAAACTTCATGCCTTTTGAAGCGAATAAACCTAGGATAGAGAAGTAGGTTTATCCCATTCCATCAAAACCAAACCTGGAGGTATTCCATTATTCGTGTAATTTAACCGCAACCATACCGCCAATACTCCCGGACTCTACTTTTAGCTCGGAATCAGCCGAAACTTTTCTTCTGACAAAGTCCCGTAGAATATCCCGCGCGATCTCTTCCTCAATGTTAAATCAGATGGTGGCTCCTTGTAGCTCTGGAAAGCATTAGCTTCCTCCCGATACATTTGGAAGAGATAAGCAGAAAAATTCTGTCTGCAAGCCAAGTCTTGATTCTCGTTAACTCGAATCGCTCAACAATTCTGTTTTCTTATTTCTAAAAATCCAAAGAAAAGTTAAGATAAACAACGAGAATCTTTCGGTAACATTCGTCTCTTCATTTTAATCAAATCCGAGCCAATCAACTCGTTTTAACTTTCTCTGTAGATATCAGTCGTAGTGAATCTTCTCATCTGTTTTCTTTTCAATCAAATGATTTTACATCGTTTCGTGACTATTGTTTTGTTCGTTTGGCAACATCACGCGCGCTTGTTCCACTATTTTATACAACGTAGTCTAAATTTATAGAGCTTTTCACAACACAATTATGCGTCTTCCGCTTACTCGTTACTCACAAGTCAACGGACGTAGCCGCGTGTTTCCCTACATGTAAGCATCGATTCGTCGAAAATTCACCAAATTTCTCCATTACTGCTTCAATCCAAACGGAACGAACTTCTTTTTAATTTCGTCTATCTCGTTGGCAAAGTAGCGTAAATTCATGTTCCGCTATATACACAAAGAGCATTATCGAAATCAGTTTGTATTTTTCGCACTCTCTCTCTCTCCCCGGTACTAGCTGTACGAACGATAGTACAACTATCGATTTGCCCACATTTCGTCTACCAAACGCTGCAGCCCTACATACCTGTCGCATTGCAGTCAGCCTCCCATGGACGTTACAAATATTTTAATAGCAGTATATCCAGTTTCAGTAGCATTTGTAGACCTCAAACCAAAACCATTAAAGCCATGTCGTAGTTGTACGAGTCATTTTGGTTTACTCATAGGATAGATTATTTATGTAGAGCCAGCATTGCCCGTAACCTAGTGTAGCGTATTTTAACTGTCTTAGTCTTGGACTGCCTTTTAAATACGTCTTTGACAACTTTTTTCCAGGTGTAATTCTTTTCTCCAGCATTGTGTACCATGCGGATTCTAATATGTACGATTCCAGTTTCAAGTCCATTCCAGACGCGTTCTGGTGGGCTGTTATTACCATGACGACTGTTGGATACGGTGACATGAGGTAAATGTTCAACCACGGCATACACATGATAGACCGTGTCTTCTCCAGCCGTCGTCCAAATACGACTTGTTTTTTCGTCATCCTTATAATCAATATTTAGCCTAGTTTTTTAACAATAGAAAATGTAGGTAGCCTCAGAAACAAGCTCAGTCCGATATAACTAGCAAAAAACCGTAATAATCATGCGTTTAGAGTTTCTTTAAAATTTTATTCCAAACTTAGCAAATAGAAAGAAAAAGCCCCTTGGTGACTTTTTGAACTTTAGTCGGTTACAATCAATGCTAATGCAAGAGCAAAATATCAATGTGATGCTTCACATCTGTGCAGTCATTGTGGCCATCTGGATTAATCAGTTTAAATACTTTGAAAAATAATTTGGCTGAAATGTCGTCTCTCAATGTCGCCTCTGCAGCCGGGAATCCATAGCATTTCGGTGTTAACGATGTTCATCAAAAACTGCATGCCAACAAACGTGAAAGCTTCATGTTCCCACTTAAAATGCTTAACCCATCAATGTCGTCGTGCCTCTTTTCTCGAAGCCGAATATAGTCTTGACAAGAGAAATCGCCGTAAAGTCCAACAGCTTATGTCGTCGTTCTAGCACTTATAAAAAGCTTAAATTCCTTCTCACTACACACAAATTTCAAAATTTAATTTTCAGTGTCTGCATGTTCCATTTTTGGGCACACAGCGAATTAATCGACCTTTCTTGTTTGCTTGTCCGCAAGATGTTAAATGTTGATTGGCTCGTGTTTGTCCTTTGAGAGCACAACAGTTTACATGTTCCAGATCAGAAAAACCGCGCGTTTTTTTTTAATGTGACGGCAGACTTTAGCGTAAACAGGGCCGCCGAGCCTATTTTTGTTGTTCAAAAGCTGAAACCAGTTGAAATTGTTCTCTACCGCCAGATTACGCAGCTTCTGGCTTGTTCCGCAACTGTCGACTTTCTATCAACTTTAAAAACCTTGGAGCGTCAATCAATCACTCTTTTATCAGCGTTTGTATAAACTCTATAAACTTTCTCCTCCGGATACCTTTCATCGCCTCCTTCCAAAAGTAATATCCGGTTCTGTCGAAGAACACTTTCAGTTTCCTTGGGTTTTGAAACGGCGCGTGGCGGCAATTGCTTCATATTTTCTCTCAATTTTTGCATTGGATAGGATCCGGTCTCTCCATAGACTGTTGATGAAGTTTAAAATCAGGAAGCGCGCTTGTTATATTATTCGCCGGTTATTATGATGAAACCATTTGTGAAGTAAGTACGCAGCGCTGACGCCCGCGCGCGCTCTCTTCCGCCTCTTTACTGTTGTATGGAATGGTTGCATTTGAATACCCATTTAGGTTCGATATGGGTACTGGGAAAATTAAATGTTCGTTAAGTACTTGATGGTCGTTTCGTCTTGTTTTGTGTGTTATGTAACGAGTCCCCTCTGCCTTTCATGTTGCAGGTGTGGTTCTATTTTCAAGTGCTGTCTACTTCGCTGAGGCTGGCACTGAACATTCTTACTTCAAGTCTATTCCCGATGCATTCTGGTGGGCAGTCGTTACCATGACCACCGTCGGCTATGGTGACATGACGTATGTCCTCCTACTCATTCAATTATATTTAAATACGCACTTATATCTCAAACTGCCACTTGTCTTTGCTAAACAAAAGTTAAATTTATTATTTCCACAACAACTTTGTAGGATATATTTAAGCAGTATATTCTTTTGAGTATTTACCCTCTCACTTTCTCTCTAGATTTATTTATCCAGCAGCAGCAACTAATCTTTTCATTATGCCATTCAAGTAGCTTCTCTTACTGATATGCATAGTTGGCTCAAACGTTTTCGAGTAGATTTTGTACTTACTTACTCATAATATTCTACTAAAAAGCCACCCTTTCACAGCTTCACTTGATCCACACAATTATTAGTACGTATTTATTCGACAAGCCTTTGCTTCTAATCAAAATATACTCTCATTCATCTCATTCAGTTAATCTATGTCGACCGTATGTACAACTTAAAGCAGTCAAATTGCCTACTTCTCATTTCTTTGATCTCTGAATTTCGTCCACCCCCCTTTCACTCTCAATTGCAATATCTCATTAGTCGGCAGTACTTGCCAGGCCTTCTTCAAGTATCATTTTGTCGTAAATAGGCTTTTTACCATACGTCCAGTATAAATACTTGATATCTAGGCTTTTCTCATTTTCAAGTCACTTTGATATTTTCTGCCTTCACCTGTATTTGCCCAAGCAAAATTGGAACTCAGGTCCTCAACATAATCCCCAAAGTAAACCTGCCAGTATTAGTCTTCTTCTGTCCGGCAAATATTGTTCCATCTTTTGATGTGAAATGATAAATGAACTGCCTAATGTACCAGAATTGCATTTCCATTCAAGCAATGTTAGGGCTGTCTAGTAGATCATTCTTCGGGTCCTCACTCGTCCATCTCCTTTACAGTCTACAGTGTCTAACCACAAATATACTTTTACGTAGCTTGACTGCCTTCTACCATTGTCCAGTAACAAACAGCAAAAAGTTTGCTAAATGCATGCTCACTAAATACTCTTTGCAAGGCTTTGCTTTTGGTGTTTGTGATGCTCCAGTTTATAATAAAAAGCAGCTTTTATTGTATACATCTATGCGTAAAGTTGTGACGACAACCATCAAATTTTCCGTTCAGGTTTTAAGGAGGTTCGATATTGCATTACGCTACGCTTTAACAAAAATCTTTAAACTGTCTGCTTATAAATTCAACGTACAGCAGAAAAAATGTTCTGTCGACTTATAAGGATACATTAAACCCTGCAACACCCATTTTATTTCTCTTGGACTTTTCTACTTGCAGAAATTAAAAGTGTATTTGACTTCCGTTTCTTAAAAAGCGGTCAGAATTTCTCAAATATCCGCTCAAATACTTTTTGAAGATATTTATGGGTTGAAAAAGCTGCAGTGTTTTGCTGCAAGTGCAAAATGTGTAGCTCGTATAAGTTTTTATAAATTTTACTGGGGAACAGAAAACTACAGCCAGAACAATCCTGCCACAACTTTACGCAAGAATGTATACCGCTTTACGCATGAAACACTGGAGTTGAAGCCTTGTTAACACTTGACTTTCTACAGTTATGCAGTTTTAAATCTTAAATTCTCCAGTAAGGAATTTTGAAAATTTTACCAGTAACCCTTTCATCAACTGAATTTTGCCGTTTTGAGCAACAATAGCCTTGTATTTACTCGACAGAATAAATTTTATCCAGCTTTCTCGCTTTTCTCTTGACAGGCTACTCACAAAATCTTGACACTCGTATAAATATTTATCTTCACAGGCACATTCACCCACTTTTTAAAAATTTTAGTTTATACATTTGCACCATTGTAAGGGGTTGAAACTAATATGATGTTTTCTATGACACTACAGGCCGGTAGGGGTCTGGGGTAAGATAGTCGGCTCGCTTTGTGCCATTGCCGGTGTCTTGACAATCGCATTACCCGTGCCTGTCATCGTTTCCAATTTCAATTACTTCTATCATCGAGAAACTGACCAGGAAGAGATGCAGTCTCAGAACTTCAACCACGTCACAAGTTGTCCGTACCTTCCTGGCACATTAGGTGAGTCGACATTACCTTTATATGAGGCTAAAACACATATTTATTCACTACTAACTTTCAGAACTTCCAGGTTTCCCGAAGGCTGATGCTGGATCGATATCAGAGTCGTCTTCGGATATTATAGAGTTGAACGAAGCAGATTTTGTGAAAAAACTCGGAAACGCCAACCCTAAGCCTAGGAATAATAATACGCCTCGAATAGAAACCGACGTTTGACCATACGGTAAGTAGAGACAAACTTTTCAGTCACTCACTATAGTTACTATCGGCAACCTGAAAACTTGTTAAAATTTTCAAATCCAAAAAAGTTTATCTGCAAACTTTGGACGTCAATCGATTCCAATGTTCGCTAGAAGCCTGTCTCCCGTCATCCGCATACATCACACAAACTAACAGCTGTGATTGCCTCCAATTTACAATCTTTCCCTCACCTGCCCTAAAGTATTCTTCGTCTATATAACCTTTGCATGTACTCTTTCACTCAATCAGCCTCTCTAAACGAAGCAATAGTTTACCTGTTCCTACTTGGTAATTCTGTGCCACAACTTGGAACCAAGTAACGTTTTTCACAATTGAATCAGTTTCGACAGTTTTCTTTCTCTGCAAATCAAGTAGAAATTGTTCTCGAGTTTGGCTGTCATAGCCCCATTACGTGCTTTTCAGCGATTAGCCGGTCAATTCCTCCCTCTCCTGCCTGTCAAGGAAACTTGCGAAAAGTTGGAAAACAAACAGACGAGTATTTATGTACTACATACTATATACTGCTAGAAGGCGTCCAAGCTGAAAAGTTGACTAATGTATACATTAGGTTTAAAAAATATTCATTGCTGTGTTTCTGCTTTCTTTTGCCCTTGTTGTTGTTCTGCACTGTTTCGCATAAATAGGGGAAGAACGTGTGACGCTGGGAGCGAAGGGGAAACAGTTAGCTTCCAACCCGCTGCTCCTTTCCTCCGCTCCTTTCCTTTACAGTTTTTGGTGCATAGGCGAACCCGAAACGCTGCATTGATATTGATCGAAAACGGTTTCAGAGACGTAAGGCCGTGTACAAGTTACCAAATGTAGGCCAGAGCTAGCAGAATGTTGCAAAACTCGGTTTCTCTCCCGTGTCTCTGGTGAGCTACCAGCATCATCCCTGTCCCACCACAGCTTCTTTCTCCTCCTTCCGACCCTTCTTCAGCAACCTTCTCAAGACAATTTTGCAGTTCCAGAAAGCAAAACACATCGTTTTTGCATCTCCAGTTTTCAAGTACCGCCTACCGCTAACTTTCTACCGCAACCGGAAATACATATAACAATTAGCTTTTACCCTGCCAGATACAGTTTTGCTCCTTCTTAAACGAAGCAATAACCGACCTCGCAAGTTAAAATCTTATGGCTCACCGGCATTTGCTTTCCGCTGTTCCCCACATTGCTCCGACAACCTCATGGTTCATTTTATTAACAAGCAATGTAATGCCGCCAAAGTTTGTTCCAAACTTCTGGATACCACCCTCCATAACTATGACTTTTCATGACTAACGACATAAGTACCTGTTGCCGATAGTATTCTAGTATCTCTTAAACAGTATAACGACGTTCCGTCAATATTTTCACTTGTGGCCCTCGCTACCAAAGTCACGAGATAATGAAGAATGTGTTTTTGCAGGGAACGGTATCTTCCTCATCAGCCGTACTAGTGTAATGCGTGTCATTTCATCGACTCCCTGTCTGTGCCAACAAGACTCACCAGGATCCATTGCCAAATTTGATTCCCAAGCGCCCACATCGCACTTATCTCAGGCACCCAACAACAACAGCAACTTGTACCGCTATTACATCGTCTACGACTACTGCAACCACTACCGTTACTACTACGCTGCCTACAACCACATTTACAACTTCCTGCGAACCTCCATACCCACCTCTTCGACAAAATTTATCATTTTCAATCTATCCAAATACCTTGGACAGCTCATTTAAAACTTGTCACCAACTTTCAAACCGATGATCTTCTTATATGCAGACGCAAAATTGTAATGACAACAAGAACCTGATCCAAAAACGGAAAGTATCGACTTTTCTTTTTTACAGAACCCCACCACCGGTTATAGTCGTAGACTCGGTCAAATTGTTGTTCAAGCGGTGTCAACCTTATACAATAACGATGATGACGATGATTCGTGCTCGCTCAATTCGTTTCACTAGCTACTAGTAAAACGTGAACATGAAATGAATAATTATATTATTGTATCGCTAGTCAAGAATTTTATTGACAAAGGTAGCTAATTAGACCGACCAGTCATATATGCAGTGATATTATACCTTAGTCAATTTAGCCATTATAATGTTTTAGACACGATACCATTTGCTTTGAAACTTCTTTTTTGACCTGGGCTCCTACGTGTTAAAACATGTCGTAAACATTATATACACTTACGCTTAAGTACCTCAACATAGAAAAGAATTCCATTTAGCAATGATACTATATTAACCATTTTTACCGCCTACAAGTGTAGCCAGACATTACACGTCACACATCATAGCCGTCAGGTCAGGCCGAATCCACAGCCTATCTAATTCAACTGTTGTTAAAAGTCAAGGGAGAAGGATCTGCAGCAGAAGCGTCACTCTCGTCAACAAAATGAGAATGTGTTCATCTATTGTAAAACTATAAACTTATAATTTTCTCCGGAGATAGACCAACTTTCCATTTTCTTCGTCTTCTTGTTGTTATTGTAGTTTCTCTACAAACAAACGTGTGAGTGGAAAAATGCTCCTTTTCTTTGGTCAGCAAAACAACTTCCCGGAAACCCAAACTCTTTTGATTACTGATAAAGACCAGTCAAAAATAATTAATACACAATAATATTTAATAATAATAATTACAATTAGCAAAACAAGCTAGCGACTTTTTCAATAAGTCTAGCGACAAATTGCTCTTTGAGATTTTTTATTGTTATTATCACAATAGCTTAACAATTACGATACTACATAATCATCGTCGTCGTATTTTTATTATTAAGAGGAGAGACAAGCGTAAAAGTCCATTATCGCCAACCCGATACCCTAAACTTTGTTTTCACTTCAAACGATTATCATAGGACCACAATTTTATTACTAAACTTTACAGTATAAAATTTATCTAAAACTAAAGCATGTACTGCTTAACGCGTCTTTTAATACTGTGTACAGGACTTTTAACTACAACCGCCGCATAATTATATATCATACAAGTGACACACAAGCGCTCCTTCTCTTGGGATGCTAACGAATTAATAAATATACACAACAATAGTCTCTTACAAATGCCCAATTTGCGAATTTATAGAGAGCTACACAAAATTGAGGGCAGCAACTGGACAAATTTTACCCATGTCGAGTGTCGTCCTCATTTAAATTACACTAAAAGTATCTGCACTAATAAATTTATAGCCATCAGTCCTTAGCCGCAGATACTTTGCTCTACTGTAAATTACTACTGATTAGATACTCTTTGAAAAGTTATTGATTGCTTATATTATGCAAAAGCTGTCATTTTAGTGAGGGGTGAAAGCAACGACATTCGAAACCAACTGTATGCAGTCTGAAACCTTTCTTGCTTATAATGTGCAGCTCGTTGTTCCACTCCATTACAACGTGTCGCCGTCCAGTTTTTCAACAAAATCCGAAAAAGTCTCTGATAAGGTACCCTCTTTCTCTCAATTCTCAGCACCGCAGACATCGCCTTTACCCTTGCTGTTACTTATGTACGCTCGCCTTGCACATTTGATTCTCGTTATCAAGTTGGGTTACCTGTGTAACTTATATTTGTCAAATTCCCGTTCTCTACAATGACAAATTACTAAAGAAACTTTATCATTTTTCACAAATTATACGCTTTACAAAACAGGACCAGATGAGCTACGCAAACATCACCAAACTCGGATGATGTGTGTACCTCGCTTTTTCTGATAGTACTGAAACCTATAGGCATACACTTAATTAATTACGCGACTTTTCCCTCACTTTGTATAACCTAGGCGGTATATTTTACCATACTTAAAAACCGTATAGCATTCATTCTCTTAATGTAAATAACCAACGACTGCCTATGCCGATATACGTATAAGATTACATACATTTATGCGAAATTATCTCTTCTGATTTACTCTATATTAGAACTATAAGAACCTAAATCCTGCTTCATCCACGCCTTGCTGCTCCTCAAGTAAAAATGACGACAAAACGAGAGCTTTTTTTGCAACGAACGTAATTGACTCATGCCCGCTACCTTTTTCGTTGCCATTCAGCAATTTATAATTATCTTACTTGATTGACCAAATGAACTGATTTGCTTAGGAGCCTTTTCACTACCCATCGACTGAATGAATATGTAACTGGGCTTGAATTGGATTACGATTTGTAGGACTTGATTGGCAAAAACAACCCGTTTACCAAACTACATTACCACAACAAGAATGACGAATAACAACGAATTTTTGCTTTCTCCCTTGCAGTCCCTGGTGCTTGTAGACAAACTCGATTATCCACTTCTAACTATTCTATTCAGCTTTGTGCTTGACTTCTCAAGAAAGTAGGTTTATAATTTGTTGATTATGCCTATACTCACAACTGCTAATAGCCAAAACACGTAGCAGAGAGAGAGAGAGACATAGACCTAAAACACTTTGAACGGGATGCAGCGAAAGACAGCTAAAAGAGCAACTAGTTAAACGAAATAATAAAATTTCATAACCACTCTGAGAATGATGTGAAAGGGTAAGCAATCAACAGAAAGATACGAAGTCAGCTATTGTTAATGCTCTATTTAAATGTTGCTGCGTTATGCCAATTTGATAAAAATGCTGATAACACATTATACAGTGGCGAAAAGTGTAGATCAATTGGAAGCTCGTTAGAATCTCTCCTCGGCTGTCTCCTTCCTTCAGGAAAAATTTCCCTCAGAATCTCAGGCAGGTCCTTTGAATGCAGTTTCTTGTTCTTATTATTATATATTCTAAATTATTGTTACTGTCATCTATGTATAACCGTTACTGATGTAGTACTTGTTACTGTTATAAATTATTCATTGTTATTACTACCAAAAGTACCGTACTGTTATTCGTCAAGTCTCAGAGAGGAACAAACCATCAATTAGTACATCAAAAGACGAAAGAACAACAAGGATAAGCACAATACACACTATTACTAGTACTAAACTTCTACTACGGCTACCTTCTTGTAGTACAGCAGTGATCAACCACGGTAACTAATAATTCTGAAGGTTTGATACAATCGTACATTGTCTGTATCAAACTCTGGAACCTACACGACGACAATTAAAAATGACGTATAATAATAATGTACACACACTTTGTAACAGGCGTCTCATTTCAGTCCACTGCAGTGAATGTGATGGAATGTTAACTTATATTGTTATCGCGAAAACTTTTTTATCCATGCGTTACGTAATAATTAATAATAGTACATAGGGGTGAACCGTGTTTAGATGGGTAATCTATGATTATAACTTATATACATTAGTATACAGTGTGTATGTACGCCGTGCGGTCTCAGTCATACCATTGTTACTTAAGGTGCGAGCGAGTTCATTACTGATACGTATAAATGATGGCTGCTATCCATAGCTACATTGTATCCATTAGCCTAAGTCCAGACTTTAGTGTGTAAAATCTTGTATAAGATTGTCACTGATGGTGCTTTGATGGAAACCTTGAGAGAATACCTTTTCCAAGAGTTTCTCACTTGTATCTATCTCCCAGTCTATCGCCATATATTATTATTTAATGCAAAAGATGAATGGTAAATAACAATAAGCTCATCATATCCAAAACAAAGTAAATTATCTCATTCTCCCCGGTGGGATGCTCGTTCATTAACATTCATTGCTGATTTTTTGCCTCGGAGAAATTATGCACCTAGAAATATAATTATAGTTTTGCTGATCGTCGAGAGCCTTTAGATGATCGTAGTATTTTCAAGAAAGAACGCAAAAAAATTGATTGAAACGTTGCAACTGTTATTAGCAGTCAAAGAACAAAGAACAAGTCAGACGATAAACAAGGTAGAAAATTCCATGGTCAGGCTAATTTAGTAGGCGATTTGGTATCCGTGCTGTTCAACGGGTTGAACGGTGTGGGTGACCTTAACTCCCGCAGCGTAGGCGACTGGAGCAGCGACAACGGCTGGAGCAGCGTGGACGACTGGAGCAGCAGCGTGGACGACTGGGGTAGCGTGAGCGACGGTGTAGGCTGGGGCAGCGACAACATGGGCAGGGGCGGCATAGGTCAAGGGTCCGGTGGAAGCTGGCAAGACTCCGGCGGTAAAGATGGCTCCGGGGGCGGCGGTCGCAACAGCGACGACAGCAAGGAAGACAGCCTGTGTAGCAAACAAAAGTTCCAAGATTTAGTTATTGCACTTTAAAGACGACCAAATAAGAAATCAAGATGAAATCCAAAGGGACTTACGATCTTCATCATTTTGGCGGTTGGGGTGGTTTGCAAAAGATTGCGACTTTGAGAAAGTGAATTCGACTGAACGAAAATAGCGACTGAATACCGATGCTCTGGAGCGCCGAGCTTTTATACCGTCCAAGCCATGTCCAGAACAATCAACTTTTTGCAATTTTTTCTACCAGACTGCCAACAAGCTTTGTAAGCAAGTGGATTTGAAGTTTTTTTGGCGAACAAGCCCCTACACTCCAGACAAAGTTTATTATGTAAAATTTCTGCTTACGCATCCTACACCAACAAACCGCCTGTTGCGTATGTTATAAATCACCGTACTTCATCCAGCCCATGTTTCCTGGTCAGGAGGGTTGGCGAGGAGCATCTTCATCCCCTGCACATAATTGGTCTCCACACACCTGAGCATCGCCATAATAAACACATTTTTTGCACGTAACAATTCAGTGAACATGAAGCTTTACAGTTACAAATGAGTGTGTTTCTGGTTAACGTTTAGCTGAGTCTGGATCAGTTGCGGATAATTCAGCATTTAAACTTCCAGACATGGTTTTCTTTGTTCTACCGACTACAAAAGGGCTTATGATTTTTGTTCATACCGAAATCTCCCCTGTAATCAATTCTGGATAATTGTCCATCTCGATGATAATCGCTAATGTGAAACTTGTGCCGTGAGAATTTCGTAATTACATACTGCACATAAATATCCATGGCACATACGCTTTTCAAGGCCAACACCTTTTTTCGATTTAAAGAAAACGCAAGGATTGGATCAGTGTTTCGCATGACAGGAGCTTTTCAGTTTAATTACTGCTTTCTACATCGCTGAGCTAATTTTTGTTATAAATTTGATATACAGAATCTTTTTTTAATATCGAAATCTGTTTTTTCTTGGACTGTTATTTTTCACGCAAAACAATAGTTATTATTGGCAACTCTCTAAAGAAAGCTCTTGAATCGGCAAAAGAAGCCCATCAGAATCTCGTCGTCATTTACAGATTATATCCCACCAATGCATTGTATAATTTTTTATTGGTTGTCCTTCATCGGTGTAAAAACTGATGAGATCAAATTTCATGTTCTGAATTCTAGCTGCTAATGTAAGTCCAATTGAACTCAACGCCATTTAACTTGTCATCTCTCCTTGCCTTCTTCAACGTCAATTCTATTCATCAGTAGTTCTTCTTATATGCTCCTCGAACGAAGTGAACTTGCATGTTGCCTGATTCCTTGGAACAAGTTTATCAATACCTGCCATACAATCCAAACTTGCAATTTATCGAGCAAAAAATTTGAGTTCACTGACAAGTTATTTTTATTATTCACGTAAGCGAATATGTCAAACCGTATTAACTATATACATGCACAAACAAAGAAACTTTAAACTTGTACTGAACAAAAAGTAGCACCTAGTCATAAAAAACTCGTTGAGCTATTAAGATGGCAGCATCGCTTCTGAAGCTTCACAATCCTTTGGCTTGGGATCGCTCTTGGGACTTCTATTGTCATTGGCGTCAGTAAGCACAAATCCTGGAGTCAAGTTCTCGCCCGCAACGGCAACTGCAATAAAAATTAAATTACGACTTGATTTCGACGACGGATGAAGTTGAAGTTTTCGATTTCTGAATTTCTGCTTACGTTTCAGATTTCTCTTTTTTACAGCTTTTTTAAGCCAGAAAAAGTTCAACAGAAAGTAAATGAAGCTAAAAGTCCCTGCAGCTATGCCGAAATATCTGAAAGCCTCCCTCACGGATAAAAGCTTGATCAAGTATCCCCCAACAAAGCTTCCAAAGCCTTTACCTGTAATTGAAAATACACAAAATATTCATCTTTCAATTTCTTGAAATTTCATTAATTACAAAATACCCCACCTAAACTGTAATGCAAAGCCCCCATAATGCCCATCAAAGTGGCTAAAAGTCCTTTTGGGGCTAAAACTGAACAGTACGTGGCAGCAGCTGTCCACATCAAATGATAAGTGAATGCTTCCATAGCTTCAAATGGAAAACACCACCATGGACTCCTAAAATTGTAAAACACCTTTGAACAAATCCAACATTAAACTGCAGTTTGGAGAAAATTCGCTTACTTACTCGACAAAAGAGTAGCCAAAGAACCGAATAAAGTAGAACGCGAAAGATATGACCAGCAGATTCACTCTTCCAACTTTACTCACAATCTTTTCAGAAGTGTACAAAAATGGGATTCCAGCCAGAGAACCCGTCGTGAGCGTCAGACCTGGAAATGTACAAAATTTTCAAAGGTTTATATCATAAAGGAACATTTCCTCAAAATGCTGCAGTACCGACCTAGAAGGTAATTAGGTGCATGAAGATCTTCTTTGAGAAATACAAACAGGTATGATTCGACAAATCCCCACATGTTTCCCATGAAGAAGATCATGACCAGGAATACAGCCACTTCTGGATACTTGAATAATTGGAGTCCATCACTAATTAAAAAAGAAACAGTTAATCTCCTCAATATGTATTCAGTACCGATGATCAAGCAATCGACAAACTTACTGTAACATATTTTGTTCAGGTTTGTCAACTTCCAGTTTTATGACAAAATATGCCACAATATTGAAGAAAAACAGGACATTAGCGACGTAAAACGCTGCAGAGTAATCGGTTTGTTCTTGTCCCTGTGACGATACGTCAACCAAGAGTCCGGCTAATGGCGATATCATTGCTGTCCCCAAAACTGTCCAGATTCGTTCTGATCCGTATTCAGCATTTGGTTGGTTCTTTACAACTGCTAACGTTGTAGCGTCCAATAGGCAAAAGCAGGAATTCATAAAGATTGTCGCGACGATACGGATCAGGAAATAGGACCAGAACGTTAAAGCGTTGGAACCTTCTTCGATGAATCGACCTGTCGCGTAAGTGAAATTTGTGGTGCATTCAACAGCAATAAAATCTCCAGAGCCGGTGAACAAATTCGAAAGTTTCCCGGCACACATCCCCACTTCCGTTATCATCAGATTGGAAACTGACGTAACATTGCGATGTAGACTATTCAACGAATTGCCACATGCCAAAGTCAAGGCACCATCAACAAAATTTTGGGTGACATGACATTGCGTCGAGTTTCCAAGTTCGCTACCGCCACCTGTTGGCGAGATTGTCAAGCCTCTCCAAGAATCAATAGGGTTGCTGAAACATTGAGATAATATGACTCCTAAGCTTGTGTTTCCTAACGTTTTCAGATGATCTGCAAATGCAGTGCAATCATCCTGCGATTGCGGGAACAACGATATTTCCTGAGTTGACGAGTTGAAGAATATTGTTGCATTCGATTTCACAGCGTCATTTGAGTAAAACGGCACGGCTAGAAGCAACGTGTGAAATAGCGCGTTCAGAAACGTTGCTACGATCAAAACAGTCTTGTATTGCCCAAGTTTGTCGGCAAGAAAGCCTAAAAATGTCCATAAAATTCATTATAAAACTTTGCAAAAACTTTGAAAATTTTTCAGAGCAATTAATTTTTTTACCTATAGTTGGCGGTCCTATGAACGACGTGAACGGCAAAACTCCATAGATGATCGCTGCTTCACTGATGGAGATTCCAATAGCCAACATGTGGATGGTCAAGTACGGCAAAATTGCAGCCATTGCTGGAACAACAAAACTTGATCAAAACTTGCTCGATTATACCCCTATGCAAAAGAGCGATTCCAGTTTCCATATAAGCTGATAATTACATATTAATTTATTCGTCTGGACTATTAGCCAGTTTTAAACTTGTGTCCAAATAACAAATTGACGATAAACGTGGATTTTTTTCTTACTCGAAATCTAATTCTTATTCTTGTCTTGGCATTCAACTAGCAAAAAACCAGTTTTGCTCCATATCCACTAGCTGACCAAATGATGCTATAATTTTTCAACGTTGATAATAATGGTCTAAATTAATTTACTCACCTCCAAAGTAAAGAAATAATGTCACTTTCAGGGGAACAGTCTCCAAATTGATTTCGGCACGAAACCCTAGAAACTTGACCTTTTTCCGATTTCGCAGGTATGTCGGCTGATGTTGTCCAGCCTCTTCTACCGCCATCAAATGGGCATCTACAGCCGACTTCGTTAAGGCACCATTGGCCTCACCGCTAACTTTTCCGTTCGTGTGGATAACTCCGTTAGTCCCATCTTTGCCCATCTTTCAGCGATTCACTTGATTAAGGAAATTACACAGAATAACTGAAGGAATATTTTTGACTTTTTTAGAGAAATTGAACTATTCTCATAAGAATACACACTCGGTCCGGTTTTTGTACAATCGTGCAACGCTAGTTCTAGAACCAAAAACGAATAATGGGCGATACAAGTTGCATGGGACTAACAGGTTGTTGAAACTAGTACACTTGACGACGAGCATTTGGTTTTGAAGCTTCTTCTCCACTTGTCAACTGTCAGGGTGTGAAACGGACGACGACTCACTTCTTAATTAGCGCACACATGAAAGAATGACCAGAATCTTATTCAGCAATAAGATTCCCTAGCAAATTATTTTGTTGCATAACTGCGAAATGGAGCACATTCACTTGTCATGTCGGCTCAACAGCAGCTTCAGTCACAATGAAGCCAAAAAAGTTTTCCCCATCAACTTTGTTCTTCGATACTCACACACGCCACACACAGAAGAACCAACGATATTTAATCAAATTGCACTATACACACAGAACATCCTCAAACGCATTCGTTTAAGCCTCGGGCCCTTATCGCTACAGTTTTCAACCACCTTTTGCTTCTATTCTTTCTTACACAATCAGTTCGTTGAGAAAAGCCGTTCCTATCGTCACTATAGCCCGTTACGAAACTTTTACTCAATATGGATTCAGCTCCTATCAACTAATCGTTAGCTTTGTACTTTTAGAAACTTTTTGCTCTTATTTAATACTCTTCTTGCTTCAGGGTGTATGACATCAATTATAATGCCATTGATTTTGCGTCAAGTATTTGATCTGTAAGCCGTCAGGCTTCACTAAATGTTCCATCCCACCTGTTTGTTCTCTAAATATACACCTCAAAATTATTCCAATTTGCTTTTCAGCCTCGAATGGAAGCTACCGCAGTATCATTAACTAAACATGTTCGCTATCTATCGTACTCACAAATTCTGTATTTAGGATTTGGAATCTCGCTCGAGTCTTATCGGTCTGAAGTAGACTTCACATTAATTCTGAGACGAGAGCAGCTATTTTTGAAGCATTACATTTCATCATGATCCCTCCTATTTGACGTCCTATTTGCTCCACAAATAAAAAACTTGCCGTCTAATCGCCTTTTACCTAACGATTAAAGTCGTAACTTATCTATTATGCCAACGAAAATTGATCTTTTCCGGCTCTAGCAATTTTAGCTAATATTTTAACAGTGCCGCTGACCTTTCCAATCTTCAAACCCCTTTTATGCTTATGTCCCTCAATATTATTAGGTCCCAAGCTAAAAGCCAACAATCATCAAAAAGCTCTAACGTACTATAGTAAAAAATAAATTGACTGCAACGTTCTGATAGCCATTCGAGAAAGCCATCGAGTATCTGCTCCGGTTTCTCGCGGGAATTTTGTATCCTATACTTTCAATGGCTAAATAACAAAACAGAAACACTTCGTATTTAAGGTTTAATTTTGTCTTGATCACCGTTCAATTATATATATCTTGACTCCTAGTCAGTAATATATATAAAGTCATTCAGGCTCCTGCTGGACGGGTACATTTGAGCCTCAACGATGAACTACTGAACCTGAAGTGCTGCTGGATTTATCATGATACCTGATTAATACGGAATGGTTGAAGTAAGTGTTTTTTCAAACATTATTATAGCGATTAACGCAGTGATTCTAGCATAATCCATAATAAGCCTTCAATCGGTCAAGCATTAGTAGATTTATTCCAAATAAGACAAAATGTCGATGGATGCGTGTACTTCAGTTCGTTAAGCATTTGCATCAAGATGTTTCTTATCTTATCGCGAATCTTGCAATAGTTGATTTGATTACAGTCCACAGCACCTTCCGAGTCAATTGCTCCTTTTGCCTTTGCGACTTGACCTGTCAAATAATTCAGCAATCTTCAATGCCAAACAGATTAACTTGACCATTTTCAAGACGTGTTTCATTGTGCGTAGGGCCAGCACTGCATATTGTTACGCATAAACACGCATCTCTTCGAAGTCTGACGTAAACGCAGTTGGTCGAGTCTCAATGATTTTTTGCTGCTTCTGAGCAATATCGCTCAGGTGTATTAATTCCTGAAAGCCCTTGGGCAGCAGGTGTTTTGCTCTACTGAACGAGACGAGACACCGATGCATATGTAAACTAATGAAGCACAGGTAGGTTTGGACTCTAAAAATCGTACGATTACTGTACTAACATGTACAAACGACTACTGTACTAGGCCGGTTATTTATGTAAAAGATGACGTGAGTGAATCGTTCAACTCATTCTCAATGCTTCGTTACGATGAAACTGGGATTGTTGCCCAAGTTTTTGTGGACCGCTGCAGCCCCACAATGTGGTTTCAAAGTATTCAAAGGCTTCAACTTGAACAACACGGTAATTGAGCTCTTCCTTCAGCCACCATCACCTCATCTTGGTTTTCCTCCAGTCTGATTTCAACGTACAAAGTTACACAGACCAGTTTTGATCAAAAGAACCATTCACGGTTACGTATAGTTTCTTTCGGCTCAATTTTTATTAAGGCCGCCGGATCTACATACATTCCAGCTTTACTTTTAGATTAGCATTCATCAGGAGCCAAGAATTTCTTGGCGGCAACCAACATCAGCAAGCACTACCAAAACCAAACCCTCTTCCTACAATTAGTTCAAGTCCAACACTCGACAGTCATAGTGTAAATGGACACACTTCTTTCAGCGTTGGTCCTTCTTCTCAAACGACCAAACTCTCCAGCTTTTTAATAGCCTTTATCGCTCGACATCTAATTTAATCAGTGTTTTGTGCTTGTGTGAACGCAACCCTCAAATCACAAGTTGCATCGAAATTGTGTCTGTCCTTCAACGCTCTGCAAAAGATATTGACATTTGTCCAAAGGCACAGGATCCAAGTGCGATTGATGGCTATTCGTTAAAATTGACGCGTTAATCCATCCTGTCAGAAAATTGTGAGAATCTACTAGACTGATAGCATTCATATACAGGTGTTCGAGAACATCAACTTGATCCCTGGATATATTTAACTTGTAAGGACCAAAGTGAATAAGTCGTACTTGAGGAGTCGATAGGCTTGGTTGAGTTCCAAAGAAATTAGTTTCAATTTTTCCAACTGAAGCCAATTAATTAGAGAATCCCATCAGCATCATGAAATCCAGGGGTAATATATTCTAATTCTAGTGAACGACATGCAGCCTTTTTTGTTTAAAAGTTGCTGTTATTGGTGAAAATGTCTAATGCTGTTCGTATTTTTAATTAAAGGAGCCTTACTGATTCTGATTGCCATGACCTCGCTGGCCGGGGTTTCAGGGCAGGAAGGATGTACTCCAGGCGAATTCTGCCATCCGCTGGACTTTTTCTTTGGACTCGGAGCGCCGAACTCTCCCAAAGATGTCACCTGGGCACATGGAGTGAATTCTCAGAAGTTTCTTGCCGAAGCTCTACAGGGTCAGTAAAATATTGTATCAGACTACAGCGAGTAGCGAAACAAAATTCTGTTCACAAAACCTAAAATGCAATTCAACGTAAACAGGCAAGCTACAGATGCTGGAAGCGGATATCAGCTTGGGTAGACTCGATACTGACCCAAACACTGTCGTAATGCCGATAATGGCCCATCCCCCAGCGACTACCTCAGATTTGTCCTTCGACCAGTTTCTAACCAAAGTTCTAACCCACAACAAAGGTGGGGTTAACGTGAAGGGCATCAAGTTGGACTTCAAAGACATTGGCGCCGTGGAACCAGCGCTTTCGCTTATGAAGTCTTTCTCGTCTCAGCTCACATTTCCGATCATGCTCAATGCAGATGTTTTGCAAGGACCTGTAAATTCCACTTCAACCCCTGTAAATGGTACCGAATTCTTGAGGCTTTCGAAAAAGTACTTTCCCAACGCCATTCTGTCGCTCGGATGGACCACTCGTACAAGTATGTTTTACGCTATGTTTTTATTCACGTTACAATTAAAGTTGACTTCCGTCTAACAGCTTTTTTGTTCGCAGATTGTAACACAACCGGAGATTACACCCAAGCTCACTTCAATGAGATGGTAGACCTGATCCGAGGATTCGACCAAAACTTCCCTGCCAAACAATTAACATTCCCGGTGCGAGCTGGACTTATTGCCGAATCTTCCGAAGACGACGTTTCTCACTTCTTGATTGAGTTTCGTGGTGCTACTTTTACAGTTTGGGGTTCCTTGAATGATCCAGTGAACCTGCCCAACTTGAAACATTTCCTCACCGCACACAGCAATCAAGTCTACATCGACCTCCCGTTTGACCCGTATACAACGGAGCATCTGACATGCTCATCGGCCTTGCATCGCCCAAGTATGGCTGCTCTGTTGCTACTCATGTACACCGCTTGCAGACGCTACATCTGAAGCTCTATTAGTCGTTATGTCGTGTAGCTTTAACCATAGTTGTAGACCCAAAGTCGGTTCGCTCTTCTAACTTCAGCATTGAAGTGCAGCAGAGCAATACAGCCTTACTTGAAAACCTACTGCTTTAATGCCTTACACGATAAATCGATAATTCTTAGTCTAGTTGTTGCTTACTTAGTTAGTTGTGTAACTCAAGAATTGATTCTTCCATATACTTAATGTCCGCTACCGAAGTGTATTACAGTGTAGCAAAAGGTGCTGAACTGGATAAGAAAAATAGTATTACCACATTGTATTGTATTGCCAACATGAACATGCTCAGGTTAAATTTAAAGTCACTGTAGGTCACTATGAAGTGCTACCTCAATATTTGTGTTCCACGTTGACTTGGAGCTTGAAAAACCTTAAGTCCTTCTTTTATTGTTAGAATATTGTTGCACACGTAGAAACGTTATATTTTTTGTTATTTCACAATAAATCCATGGTGGATTTGTCAATTTTTGCTTATTTTTCGTCTGTTATTATTGAAACTGGATTAAACCTTTTAGCCTATTATGAACATTTCTTTCTACATGTATTATTTTGTTTCGTTATTCCAAGAATATTCGTTTGGTACTGCGAGGATTCGATTCTACCCAATATTCGGAAACGGTCTGTAAACAAGCCCTTTGGGTAAATAGGCAAGAGATCCCTTCCGACGTTCGGTTTCCCTTTGGCCGGTTACGTGAGTATCAAATTGATCATGATCGCATCATCGTTGTCCGCTCCCCATCCAATCGTTGGCATATGAAAAGGTTGCTCGTAACCCTAATGCTCGGCAGTTTGCATCCTGCATTGCATCAGAGCACACATGTTTTATCCTTTCCCACATGTCACACACCGAGTGTAAGCAGCATCTTTACCCCAAGTTTTAGTGCCACAAACGTGAAATCACAAGTGAAAGTGATTGTTTCCCGTGCTTTCAAGCCATCGAAATCCTAACGGAGAAAGACTAAACGTTTGCAATTTCCAGTCGCCGTGCCACTAATAGATCAGTTGCTGGAATCATGTGAACAGGACCCGACATTGTAAGTTTTTTCTGATTTTTGCTGATTCTTATCCCGAATTTTAAAATTCATGTATCACATTGGCCGGGCAGTATATACATAATTCAAATCTGTACAATTGTCAAAATCCGTAAAAAAGGTAGGCAGGTTATCTAATTTTTATAAGCTCAAAATTTATTAAACGTTTTCGGAACCATGCCTGAAAGTTCAGCTACGGATAACGCCCGTGCACTCGAAAAAAATACCCGCAAAACGTTGTCTAGTTCATCTTCTACTACAGCAACCCGCAACTTGGCCGTCCTTGGCTTGTCTTTTCACCAGACTAATTAACTTTTTCTAGGGCAGTAAAGCAATTTTCTGGCAAGACAAGAGTGGCGTTTCAACGTCCCGATTTATATTATATAGTTCACATTGTCTCCTCATTTGACGTCCTCTTGTTAGTTTCTCCAATAATTTATAATTGCCTCATACTTTCTTCCGTCCCATGAAACATTCTTGAACATTTCTCGTTTCCGCAATGACATTAAAAGCTCTTCTCAAACACAAGCTTCATTTCTACAAATGCCAAGTTCTAGCATATGCACTGACTTCGTTAGTCTCCAAGTCAGCCACCAATTTTCAAAATCAGGTTGACAAAGTCACTTGAGCCTGGACAAAAACCCCATGCCAGCTCACCTATAGCAACGTGAGAATCTTTGCAAGGACCAAAATAGCAACAAAGTACACGTTCCATTTAAAATGTTCCATAAATGCAGCTAGTTATCAGTGGGAGCTTTTTAATGAAGAGGCGTGTAAGCTAACTTTGGGGAACCCCTCCTGGTAAATCGCGTTCGTTGCTAGACTGATTGCCACGATGACAAGTGCAGTTAAAAGTTAAACGACTTTTGCGTTTCCTCCTAGTTTGTTTTTGTTGTCGGTGGTTCTTGTCAGCAATACATTCAAGTTGCTGTGAGAACGTTGATTTTTGTCGATCCTGGCTTTATGGTTCCAGGGAGGGAAACCCGTCCGTCCGACTGACTGAGGAAATATTGCTTGGCGTAAGGTGGGCGCATTCCATGACTCGAAGAAAAATCCTTTCTCACTCTTGAATAACACCGTCACGGACCATTACTGTTTTACCAGTGCATTCAGTTCCGCTTAAACATGCTTGCATTATTCACACAAAACGCATCTTCCTAGAGACAGCCTCCATGATCTAATATATATGCATTCTAAAAACCTCGACCAATTTCAACTCATCAATACCAAGAAATCTTGTTCCTTTGGATATCAACTATCAACCTACCGCATATCATCATCTCGCCGCAGATCTCGTCATCCTGTTTTATCATCTTCACTTTTAAACCCTTCTTTTCCTAAGTCAGATTTATATTATCCAACAGAATTTATCCAGATGCAAAATATCCTTCAGCAACTTTCGATTACGGCATTTCCCCATGCTCGGCCACGTTGGTTCACTTTGAAAATATTCACCTGGATAGATTCATGTCGATCCGTCCATCGTGCACGTATATAAGACTTGTTGCTGCCCTGCATTTTTTACTAATCAACTTCCAGAGCTTATCTCAAGAATTTAGCGCACACATATGCAACTCATTACGAGGATTCATTAAATACGGACTGTAAATAGCATCTGTTAAATGCAAACACAAACGCATCAAGTTGCATGCTGCGTGTGTTGATGGTTTGCGTTACTCGAACGCTGTTAGCCGCAAGCGTGCGTAAGGATAGCTCACAACGAGACCAAGATGCCCAACGCTTCTACTACATAACTACTAAATGTCTTGTTGAATTTGCAAACAACATGCTGTTGAAGCAATGCACAAATATTTTTTTCGAGGTCGTGTCAAATGCACTTATTGCCATATCTGCCAAACAACAATCAGTTTTCGCAGTCATAACAATCAAACATTTTCAGGATTGATGGCTCTGTGTAGTCCATTCTTTTTTACTGCATTCGTCCATCCCAACCAAAAGGGTTATGCACAAGCGTCGTGGCAAGTTTAGCAATCACATTTTTGTCACCGGCAAGATGCACTTCTTATGCTTTTAGCAGTTAACAATAGCAAACTACAATGGCTGTTGCCCACGAGGCATCCTTCCAGACCAGAACAAATCAAAATTTATGACATTTAGTTTTAATATATTTTGTTATGCAATGCTTGACGACGTTTGATCTTTGTTTGCAGATACCTGTGGAGCGAATGGCAGTTTTTGGCAGATTCGATGGTGAATTATTATTTCATCGCCGTCTCCAGTGATTGATTGTCCAGTGCAGTGTTTTGTAATTTGTGTTTTTGAACTTGAAGAAATCCGGCCTTGGCCAGGACACCAAAGAACATGAAATTAACCAAAGCTTTATTTGTGTTTCCGTTAATTGTGATTATTCATCTGGCAGGCCATGCAGTCAGTGAAGGTAGGAAGTCATCAACAGATTACCATCATCGATTCAAGAGTCTCGATCGGATTCGCAGTCGACTGGACGGGAATGGACCGACGGAGGATTCCAAGGTTGGTCACTTCATTATTATAGCTCAACCTTTTTCTTCTCCAATTAATTTACTTCAAAAGATTCACTACCTTCATTAGACACTTGACCCCAGGGATTTTTTCTCCTACTTCTCTGCCCCATCATTATCTTGTTGATAAGTCCCATTTATTTCGTGTCAGTTTACACTACCCACGTTCAACCCCTGATTTTAGTTATATGACCAATTGTCTTTTAACAATAATCAGCAGCGTCTGCCCCTCCTTCCTTCCATATTCATGTCTGTCGGGCCGCCGCCATCTACACTGTATCGAAAACCAAGCCTCGCCGGCAGTTTATATTTGCGCTTCCCGTCTTATAGTAGGTAGACCCATCATCACGCCCATTGTCCTTCCAGAATCCATCAGAACAATTTTCACATCATCAATTTCTTATATGCTAACAGACACCAACGCCATTACTACACTACTGACACCATTAAGCCCAAAAATTTCAATGCCATTTTTCTTTGCCAATTACGCTCACATACAAGCAGTTCCTCCTCCTTGGACAACACAATCCTATTTAAGGTTGGCTCCAGAAACATATTTCTCGAGAAAATTATACACGTTGATAACTTTTGACATTCGAGTATATTTATGTGGCGTTCAAGGGTTGCCTTCATTTAATCCTCCCGACACAATCATGCCCATTGTGTTTCTCCTGATATTCGCAAATTTTTCTTAAATGATGACACTCCCTGTCGTTTTGCCACGAGGTTTTAAACGATTTTTAGTTGCTACTGAGTCATCGGCTAACATCTTGCAGTTTCTGCTTCCTAGCTTTCGTTTTGTCGTCTAATAGCTCTATCAAGTACGTTGGGAAAAAGGAAACACTGAAAGAGTCCCAAGGTCCCGGAAAGCTTCAGAACAATTAATTATAACCTATATTTTGACATTTGACTGAACGCTGAACCTGCTCCAACATGTTTTTATTAAAGACTACAACTTCCGACATCTCGGCCGCTTTTTCAATACACGTGGATTATGCTCCTGTCCTGATGGTGTAAATTATCAACTTTTGGTTCATTCTTACCGATAGCTGTGACAAGTGGAGTCAAAACATTTGCAGCTCATGTAACCAGTCTGCACAATTTATGAGTGCCCTTTGGTCTTGAAACCTCTGCAGACTTAAGTTTCAGTCACTTGAGCTCAAAAGAAACTTTCTTGATGTTTTTGCCAGTGCTGGCTGCTTTGTGAGTTAAATATTATGCATCAACCGTTTGGCAAGTAAAATACATGTACAACATATTATATTGCCCTGAACTGACTGAGCAAAGCTTCACCTTGCTGTAATCTAAAGGTCGTGACATTCTGAAAACCATTGGTCGTATTGGTTTTCGCCAATATGCAGAACTTGCAATTTGCAATAAAATTTTGACGCTCAAAGACACCCACGTTAAAATTTATGACGACTCTTGCAAAAAAGTTGTTTTGAAGAGACAAGAGCTCCGCCAATTTTTGCTAGGCGTCAAGTTATTTTCCCACGTTTGAAAACTATATCATTTGTATATATTCCTCCAGCGAGATTTCTTAGTTTGATCATAAGAAATGCAATACCCCATCAAAGTATGACTATCAAACACAACGTGTCGCCAATCCCCCAATTAAAAATATAGTGTCGGAGACTCAGTCCCAAGTGCGGTGACACGATTTTTGTGGATAACAGACGCTTCATCAGCCACTTTCTAAATAGGTTCGGTACACAATTTATTCAGAGATACTTGATATCATCAAATCGACTAACCAATTAATTCTCAGGACGTCTTAATATTTACATGACTTTATACAGTGACAATGACTGCGCCAAATACTTGCGAATTATGTGCAAGTCACTTTGGTGCCAGACGTGATTTCCTTTGCAGATCTCAACCGCATTTAGAGTTGGGGTAGGCGATTCGCCACTTTCTTATACATGTCCCCTTTCGTCGGAAATTCAAGATTTATACTAATCGTTTCAACTGTCTGCAAAGTACAGTATCAGGAAGGAAGGATTGTCCCCTCGACTTTGGAAGTAGAATTAATTAATAGAGTTGCCTGACTGACCTCATAAAGTACTCGTACATGGTGCAGAATGTATTTTATTTGATGTCGGCATACCTGTTAATTATAGCACGTGCCATCACTGGGATGTTAAGCTGACAAGAATCCGACGCTTGTCAAAAAGAACGATGCAAATCCAACCGTTAATGTGCCTTGTTGAGCTGCTTATGCTTTTTGCACATCTAATGGAGTCTGGTTCCGTAGTCGTTTAGCACTTTTGTCTTAATTGTTAATGCATCATTCATTCATGAAACCAACATAACAAGCAAGGTGCATCCTCAATCTGGTTTGTAGCCATTCTTCACCTGATAATTAATTTCCGTTATGAGATCATTGCAGTTCTTGTCTCTCATAATTCACTTTGGTATAAGACGCATTAAACAAGATTTAAAAGACACACATTTGAGGGCCGGATTTGAGCGGTTTCAACAGCGGGTCACCGATGTAGACAAAACGACACAGATCAAACATGGGCGTGGGGCATTTACTGCTTGGTTTGCTTCTATCAATAGGCAACAATGGCATCAGAACACCAAGTCTTAATGTTAGGTCATTGTTAGGTTTCCCCTCCACGGCAACACGAGCTGCATATTTTTATTTTTGTTGTCCCATAGTTATATTCTGGTGTACAAGAATTCCTAAGGTCGCCAGGATGCAAAACAAAAAATATATCGTTCAATGAAAAATCAAAACAGCAATTAATTTTTCATGTTCACCTCAAGCTGCAGCTTATGTAACTTATTTGCAGATCAGGAAACCTATATACGCTTTAGAATGAATTAAATTGCTGTCTCATTTTTGCAGAATTCACTCTATATTTTTTGCATTCGGTATGCATGAAAATTGAATTTTGATTAGTAAAAAATTGCCGAGTTTCTTGGAATGGACATTGCAGCTGTGTACATAAATTAATAGTCATCATTTTCTAAAACGTATATATTACGGCAATGAAGCATTTCTGTTCAAGGGGGAATGCTGAATGCTGAGATCAGTTTTTGAACGACTGAGCAGATCACTTTGATTCCAATTCCAGGAAACGAAATCAAAGTCAACACGCTATTATCACACTCACAGTAAGTCGCAAAAAACAAATTGCTGATGAGTAACTCCAGAACGACATTCAATCTTCTGGCTGACGATATATTTACGAGTGTCCTTAAAGCCAGTTGATGTATTGACGGATAAATGTATTCGTAATTATTTCTGCGATAAAGAGGTGTGAAGGTCAAAGTAAGTCAAATGCCCATTAACTTACTTCCAGAAAGTAAGAATCAAAGTAAGCCGATGAATTCTTGCTAAGCGGCTCGCAAATTAGAAGTTCAATGGATAATGTGTTCTGTTGATTCTGGGGCGCTAATTTTTGCTATCAATCAGGTCACAACTTCTTTATCATCCCAGTTAGTTCACACTGAACATGTGCAGCACAATCCAGCTTTTTATTCCAAGATCTGGTCAATGCTACAGAGAGCATGAGTCACTCACACAATTCATTCAGCAAATTTTTGATCTTATGTCATCCTACCGAATGGGAAAATTTTGTGTATCTCGTCGAGGAACACACGACATTCGAATAACCAGATTGCTTACTTTGTATCTCTCTAAGGATATGTCACATTAACATTATGATCCGATTAAATCCACTCCTTGAGCAATCATGTCTTTTTAGCTGATAAGCTTGTAAGTGATTTGTAAGCGCTTAAATTGAACATTACCCTAATAGACACCCTTTAAGGTGAATTCAGCAGGACGAAATGGGCAGTCAGAGCTAAACTTGTTGATCCCGTCCCAGGAGCAGGACAAATCCTACTACTCACCTGTTTGACTCCTTTTAAGCACATTAGTAATGGCTCAAGTCAGTTGACAAGTAGATGACATTTGATGTCATTTTTCGCTAATTTTGGTAAACGTTACATTTTTTTGCCTTTGCAGGATGGCGCCGCTTCAGATCTGACGCCGTATCATAGCTTTGACCCTTTACCAGGCAACGCTTTGGGTAATTTGTCATCTGCTGACGTGGGAAGAAGAAGTTCCAGTTCTCGATCATCTGTCGGACGATTTCCCCAATCTGGCACCCATCAACAACCAGATTTTGACGATTCCGATGATGACGACGACGATGAATCTTACGAGGATGAAGACGAAGAAGTCCTTCCTGCTGACAGGCCCACCTTAACAGTAAGTTCAAAACTTTTTGCATATGTACCTTATAAGCTTGGAGTTGAGCACCATAATAAATTTCACCGGGTTGCACAGCCTTTTCATCTTATCGACACAATTCACCGGCATAATCAATCGCTCACGGAGGCAATTTTACCCTGTATTTAAGTCCATCCGCTGTTGGTCCCACCGGTAATCATGTTTTGATTGATGGCCGATTAAACATCAAAACATGTACCACGCACACACATTAGCAACACCACCGGCATTGTATTGTCCAGCAGCAGCAGCATTTGTCCAGCAGGTAGCTGAATTCCTCCGCATATCCTTTTGATAGTAAAGTCTTGAGAAAAAATCAACGTGGGATGAACACTTTGAAATTTTCAATTACAACTTCAGATGCGAGGCGTGTATAGTGGGTATTTGGTGTCCAGCTTATAGTTTTTTTTCTAATTGGCCCTTGTGCTTCGCATCCAAAATGAAAGGCCCACGAGCCTTAAGGCAAACATGCCTGCTAGCTTGGTATTAGCATCGAAAAAAAATTCCACATATTCAGCCACTCTCCTAGATTAGGATCAGCCCGAAAAGTCTTTTACTTTTGACTAGCAAGATGAATGGATGTGCTTTTAACATCGCCACGATTCTTTATCATCGCCAGACTCAATAAAACAGCGAGACAAGCAGTTCAAGGGCTCTTCTTCCCAACACCCTTCCTTCACCATTTCCCGGGTGTCTCCCTCTCCCAACACCTCAGCTTCTCAAGAATCTGGTTCAACCCCCATTTGCACCTCAAGCTAAAGGTAAAGGCATTTTGGACGCAATCATAATTATTCATCCTTTCTTCATAACGCAGCATTGCTCATCTCCGGTCCAGCAAATACTCAATAGAATTAGTCCAGTCAGTCACAAGTCGAGGGAGCATTTTCATCAAGTAAAGGGTTAAGTCCGCTTGTACGTCCATTGTGTTGCACAATAGGGAAGACCCTTTCGGAAATTAACTTCACACGTTGACGGTCGCTTTTGTGGTGGCCAAGGAAATATGACAGTTGAATGCGTTTTAATTAAAAGGGACGACTTCAGTGTAGATTCCACTTGCGTCCTGTAAAAAACAATTCTGCTGATTTTGCAAGCGTCTGTCTGGAACATGTTTGGTGATCTTTCCCCTTCTTTAACGTTCCACCATTCAAATCGGCATTACTGTTATTAGGTAACAAAAATTGTTTTGCAGACTGCATGTAGCTTCGTCCGCTTAAAAATCATAAAGTTTTTTTTCTTCGCCGCCACTAGTTCTTTCCTGTACTGGATAAATGTATGTTCATGTTCTGAGCGTTTTTAGTGGGTCTCTCGGTTTTATCGCTCAGCGCAGCTCATCATCATCCGGAGCGAGTTATCGCATATCATACAGTTTTCCCTCATTGCTTATAAATGTTGTTATCAAGTCATGGAAATGTTTGTTTTCCACCCAATGAATGTAGGATAAGGCGGTTTGACGAGAGTCAAGACATTTTCCGGTACAGCGGCTTCCTCTCCGTTATGGACCCCAGCCTTTGTCTGCTACAAGTTATAAAATCTTTCAGGTTATTAAATTTTACAACAATCCTTTTGCATCAACCAAAAGATATATGTCATCAGATACACGCTTACACTTACAAACTTTTGTGTCGTTCAGCGTAACCGCCATTGTTCTGGAGCCATCTTCTACACCGATAACGTTACCGCTATGACTGGCTCATCTCCCATTCCTTCATCTTTGCCGTATCGAATTCTCCTTCTCACGTTCAACCTTAACCCTTAATGTCTTTGCTTATACTCGCATAATTTTGCCAAAGCACGTTTTCTCCAGCGCATAAAAATTGTTTGTCAATTGCCAAATTCAGCCCTTGTTCGTATGTAACAGCAGCGGCTAATCCTGAATATACAGATGTCAAATACGCACCGTTTCCGTTTACTATTTATCGTTACGCAATACGGAAGCTCAAAACGTTATTGATTCCGCTATTTTATTGCGGTCTTTGATTTGAAGGGCTGTATTGATTGAACGTGACCCACCAGTCCTTTGCTTCCGATGAAAAAATATCATTTAGCTCGGCCATGACTTGAATTGCCACTTCT
This sequence comes from Sphaeridia pumilis, assembly GCA_034698345.1. Classification (NCBI taxonomy): domain Eukaryota; kingdom Metazoa; phylum Arthropoda; class Collembola; order Symphypleona; family Sminthurididae; genus Sphaeridia; species Sphaeridia pumilis. Next base: position 4,358 of record JAQGBJ010000691.1, on the reverse strand, counting down.
GAATATCGAAACATGTATCCAATGAGGTAGACGACTGTCTGGCCTTCAAATCATCAGTGTAACAGAACAATTAAAACTTTTCAAGGTGTAAGATTGTGATTTGTTCTGTCCCTCGGCAAGTTTTTTGATGTTGCACGATCCTGGTAAGCTGAATTTTTTGTAATTTGTTCCGTGTGTATAATATATACTTGGGGACGGCAAAATGGAGAAGCTTATGACCGGATTTAAAACACGTGTTGTGTTTGTAACAACTATCTTTCAAGAGATGTAGAAGCAGTTAAAGCTGTAACTATCTCGGGAAATGCCACGGATTCAAATTGCTTTCCCACCCAGATTTTTTCAGGTCGGTCAGGAGAACCAGCTTATATTCCAAGTATTTGTTATTATTACTTTACGTTGCCACGGTTCTGAACTGATTCGGTCGCGATGAGTGAATCATGGCAGGAAAGCGGTCATCACCATTGATTTCCCTGTTCCAGTTTGTACCGCGCCATTGCGTGTTTGTCTCAAGAAAAATTATTCAAGCTTCAATGATAAATTGAAACGTGAACAAGAGATGGAAACAAGTAATTGGGAAATAATCACCACCTCTGAATCCTTGAAAAAGATTCAACAGCAGATTATCAACCCTTTGATTGCATGCCATGTGTGTGGGGGTGCATTGCATGCAATCTGGGATGCCTTCCGCACCCTGTTTCCGCGTCCTTTAAAACACATCTTAATACCCGCTGTTGCATTTAATACACACCACATACTTTTCGTGCCGGACAAATCTTATTTTCACGCTGATATCATCAACTTGCCGCTCTACAAAGCGGTCGGCATCATTATTTTAAAGCCTCACGTTTTATGCATATCTGGACAAAAGCGTGTCACCTCTAACAAAAATTGCTATCGTTAGCAACTCTCAAAAACGTCGCGTCTACTTCTAAATACAGGTTCTGCTACTGTGACAGATCTGATCAAAATTAATTACAAGTCTCTCGTACAATATGAATATGCTTACTGGCTTCCTGGGTACTTCACAAACCGAACGGGAAACTTTTTCGGTCTTTGCAGAAACTGCGTACGGTAAACTTATGACATAATGCGTAATTGCGTCATCCGTGTTTCCAGTGATCCGAGTCAGTTAACCACAGTCATAAAACGTAGGGGTAAAGTCTCCATCCCATTTTGCGTAATGCACACGCATTAATATCCGTTTGTATTTTCATCAACTGTTATCGCTTCTCTCTCTCTCTTTTACCCCATCCAGCAAGAGCCCTCAAAATTTTACAACCCTGCATTTTTTACCACAACTTGTCCAGCATGTACTTTCGATAGCGTCGACATGGCTTGAATCACTTCCACAGACACATTTCACACACGAACAATTTTCAAAAGATACCCGCCGCACACACACAGACAAAAGTAATGACGGTAGTTCTTGTACCGGAACTTTTGTAGGTTATACACACATTTTCGATACAGTCGCTTCAACGACGTCGGCTCAACCACTTGACTGACCCACCCTTCTTGCTTTGATTATCGCCATTGTGTGTACCGTTTGCGGTATTCACAATTACAACCAGACCTACATCAATTACGTACATCTGTCTAATGTCCAGCCACCGTTACACCGGCTCAAGAAAATACTTTTGAAGCTCATCCGAACGTGTATACAATTGTAGATCCATATAGTAGCATATTGTCAGACAAAATAAAAAATGTCAAGCTTCTTGACATTTTTACCAGCTAGTAACGCAGATGTCCATTCTATTGTGCGTCCTCCCTTTGATGCATTCCAAACATCTCTTTGTGTACTGAACAACTCCGATAGCTGGTTCATCAATACACCAATCGATTATTGCATAATCAGTCCGTCCAACTACTGTTAATCAGAAGCTTCCATCAAAGACATCTTCCCATAGTCTGAACCACGACATAAACGATCAGTATATGCCGATTTAAACTCGCATTTATCGTTTCGACAGTATCGAGTGCTCAAGTCGTTACATGATCTTCATCATAATGAATAATTCAGTCATGTAAAAGTTGAAAATGATTTGCAGGTGCAACTTATCAATTTTATATTGGCGCATCATCCATTTGGCAATGTGGTGCAATGATTCATATTTCAAGCCGGCGTTTGTTACTTGCTCCCTGACATTTGATAAATGCAACTTATCTCCTCATTTCAAAACAATCAACAATTCATTCGTCATTGTGGAAAACATGTCTTTGGTGTGTCATGCGTGAATCGCACAGGTGCGTCAGTTAGATGCAGCTGGCCATTTTTTGCCGTCGTCATTCTTGTCATTGACATTTAGAAGAGACCTTTCAGAACCAATGAAGTTGAAGCAAAAACATCATCTTGGTAATATTATGTATCATTGTTTCCGGACATGAAATTTCGCATGTCCATCCTAACCACCTGAACCAAGGTTGGACATAAATCATGATGTGAAAATCCGATAAAAGTACCGTTTATGAAGGTGGAACGCATAAATGTCCATTGAGTACACGCATTACCAGGATGGGTCCACAATAAACGGCTCCGGACACACATCCAGGGGGTCATCTCCTTACATGCAGTAATTAATGTAGTTCCATATGTGGATTTTCCTCAATTTCGCCAGCGTCAAAATATACTGAATCCATGACCATCTATAGATTTCATTTCGACCTTAGGACCCATGTCGGCCGTTTTCGGTCCGCTGTTTTCACCCTTCCAGTCAGACGCTGTAATGTCAGTTTCGCAATCATGTCTCCTTGTAATGTTCCACGTGACAGTCGCAAAGTTTCACCCGGCTCCGTGACAAGCTCTGACCTTTTTCTTGTCCTCAACTTTGCCCAACGCGTGCGTATTCCAAATTGCGTACTTCTGATTCCCATAATTGTACTATATTCTTCCTTGAGCAAACATTTAATCGTTTGGCAAATATTACTCTTTTTCCACTCACGCATGTGCGTATAATGTATTACATCATATATTGGTTTCTTCTTTTTGTTCCCGCTCGTAAAAACAGCAAACTTATAAAAACCAAATAGCAAATGTTTATTTAAAGAATAACTGCACTTGGACAAAAAGCGATTTCTTCCGCTCTTCAACACTAACTTTGGTGTCAAAGGACGAGCTAACATTTTGCTACATTCACAGTCACTCAATTTCTTCTTATGGCTTTTTACACGACCCATCATCGGCTAGACATCCCGGCACGAGATCACGCGGGCATGCTTAACTAAATATTTGCCAGCTTCACGCCGAGCTCGGGACGACATTTAAGGAATAACTCCTTCTGGCTCTTCTTTCAACTCCAAGTCGATAATTCAAAAATGTTTCTCTTCCGCTCCTTTCCGTATACGTCAACAACCAGAATGCAATCCATTACGATTCTTCACGATCACTCTTACCCTCCTTTATGGCGCATTCTCAGCAAGCAAAATCTGCGTAAAGAATGATAACTAGAGATTTTACAAGGTGTTAACTGCAAAATGGACTGCGAGCCGCATTTTGATTAGTCTTGGCAAAACATGCAACTATGTCAGAAAAAGTTTGACTGACAAACGTTTGCATAAGCTACATTTCCAGCAACGATCCTTCTAAGAAACAACGTCTTTTTTAGCGCTCGTAATGACACTGTCAAGAATGCGCCATGCCCCAAAACAACCCTTTGCGGTTTGATGGGTAAACACGCAACAAGAATGGTAATTACTTTAGAATTTTAAATACTTGGAGGAATCAACCCCTTTCTCTCGTCTTAAACAGTTCTTGATGAATCTGAAAATTTACTAGTTGTTTTGCGACGCTTCTAAAATAGCATCATTACAAACTTTCCAACTTCTCTTCCCGCCATTAACTTTGGGATCTTTTACACATGGCGTATTTTACAGCCGCTGTTTTTTTATTACGGCATTTCTTTGCCGTCAAGTCAAAATCTCACTTCCTCATTCTTCCCGGGCTTGAATCCGGAATGACATTTGTCAAATCGTCTCTCCTCCGCTTCCTTGTCAAAATTTTAAAAACTGTCTCTCTTTCAACTGTTACTTTTTGATCCAGCCACGGCGCTTAAGCGTTTCCTAGGTATATCACTTTCTAAAACGTCATTTGGCCCTCGTCTCCTCCCACTGTCGTAGGTAGCCATCAGAACCAATATTTCAACCTCCCACCGACCATTACCGATTCGCGGAGCTGCTGCAGCAGCAGCATAATTTTGTCCTGATTTTCACCAAAGATAACCAAGGTTGTCGCTATTATACTGTATATGTTTGGCCGTGGTTTTGTCGAAAGTATAAACCTTACTTACGCACCCATTCACGCAATTCTAGGTTATCTTTGTCTAGTCAATGAATCACGACATGCCAAATTACGCACGTGC
>JAQGBJ010000690.1:0-34425 GCA_034698345.1 Sphaeridia pumilis | reverse complement strand
ATTGTACCACCATTCAGGAAACGTCCTAAAAGTTCCAAAAATACTAAACGCCGCCAACGAAATGTTCCACCAAGTCAACGCAGACCTCAATTTGAACGGCTCCCGTTTCGCCATCAGGGCCTGACCCGCAAAAGCACTTGACACGTACAACGCTATTCCCGCCAACATCCATGTTCTGTATCGGACCATAAAGTCCACAGCCCATGGAACATCGTACACTTCAAAATCGAAGGCTTCCATAAAAGAAGTTTTTCGGGAAGGCATTGTCCAGACGGTTCCGTTTTCAAAGGACGAGCCGGGATACGAACCTCTTGCTCCCGCCATTGTCGGTTTGAACTGAAGCAGAGTTGGGAAGAGAGAGAGGGAGAGAGAGTCAAGTAGTAGAGCAGATGTCCTTGGGTGTTCCCTTACAGTTATCCTTGTCGCGTCCCTTGTTTACTTTCACTTTATTAACGGGTTCGCGCGTTTGGGTTTGTTTACGTTTTCCAAAACTACACACACGCACGCTGTGGACAACCCTTGTTTTCTAGTTCGTTTTGAAACCTGGTTCAGAAACCAAGACACGAAATTCACCGTCTTGCCGGCTCAGCGTCTGAAAGTGGTATGCGGTTTCCGCTGGCGAAAATAAGCGACTGATGGCTGCGAATTCAAACTCCGGCGCTGCGTGAAGCTTTGCGCTAGCAACGGCACGAACGCTAATGTTGTGTAAAATGCACACGCAATAAATCGAGGAAAAACTGCAGGTATATTAGTCGCTTCGTTAATTCAGGGCAATTCTAGCACCAGCCTTGTCTAAAACATGAGCAACTGGAATAAGACAATGTGGAAGTCACGACGAAACGAACCGAGACCAACTCATCATATGAAAAAGTTACTTGACGGGTTTTCACTTTGAAATCTTCCTCAACCAGCAAAAGTCCATCTGACTGACTGACTGACGTAACGAGTCTTGTTCGTCTGATGATCTTCTCTCAATTTTTACTCATCTTGAATATGAGCATGTGGATCCATGATTCCATGTTACGAGATGCAGTTAACAGAGATGATCTTTCCTCACAGAAAACAACAAGCAATCCATTCAATCAAGATGTGAAATCCAACAGGTGAGAAGAGAAAGAGCAGGGGAAGATGATCTGATGACCATTTTGCAATGTTACGTGAACTTACAGCCAGACAGGTGCACAGCTAACGGAAACAAACCTACAGTTAAAGTTGCGAGGTCTGTCTTGTCTTGAAAAAGTACAAACACGTGTAGTAATCTTTGTACCAGGAAAGACATGTCCGTATAAAACAGCATTGCATTGATGCAAGAGAGAGGCCTCGCGACCAAAGTCCACAAAAAAGAACCTTTCACGTCTAATTGCACACCTATGTGGCGTAAATGCGGGGTTTCCCTGTGATGAATATAGAATTGCCCAGACGGGTAAAAAAGCCGGCTTTCAGTATTCGCGTCTTCGCGTGCCGCGTCGCCGCTTATGGCTTCTAGAGCAAAAAAGTGCACTAAAGCTATTACATGGCTCTCCATAATGCGAAATCGCAAGGTAGACTGCGGAATACATTATGGTTGTTAGAAGGCTATTATTTCTTGGACAGGTTCGCTGACCAACCATAACAGATATAATTGTTAACATCCAAAAGTTTAACAAAGATAATAACAGCAACTTGGATAAAAGGCAAAGAATTTCGTTAACATTATGCTTTTGGTGTACAAGGTACTGTATAAGCCACTTTGTTGAATTTAGGGGATCGAAATAGACTAACAATGATATGAGATACTGAATTTTTAATGTTAGTATCATACAATTAGGCCGCAAAGTTGCAAGCTCTGAGGACAGCCTTTACGGACAAAGATTTCGGATGGTGAAAAAATCTGAGCTGCTAGTCACTGATGAGGGCAGTGAAATCAGCAAAGGACTTGATAAATGCCTAAGATTTGTATCCATTTTTGTAACAAGGACGTGTTTGAACAACTTTAAGGAAGTGGATACTTTACCTTTACGATTGTCTAAAGACATTACATCCAGTAGATTTAAGCTAGTTTAAGATATTAAATGAGTACTAGGGAAATTTTGAAAAGCTTATATACACAAAATAATAAGGCTACTATTCGATTGTTTCATCTGCGATAACGTGAGTTTTCAAGTGGTACAATTCTACGTCTTTTCACAATGTAGTTCAGTAGTGGTACTACGACGGCTTTTAAATTATAGATCACACAAAATACAGTCGACAGCCAACATAATACGTATACGTGACTATACTGCGCATGCAACAGCAATTTTAGGAAAGTTGTGTTTAGGTTGAAGATTGGGCGGCTCCGGGGTTTGCATTGGGTACGGCGGGAAGGCCGCTCAAGGCACTTGCTTGAGGTAACTTGGCGTTGGCATCACCGCCCTCGGTGCTGGCAACGCTTGAGGAAATCCAAACTACGAGAAAAATATACAGTGAGCAAATCATAAAAGTTGAACTCGACCAAAATGAGCTAGAAATTTTAAGCTGATTGCAACCAAAACAGTGATAAGCGCCTGCTGGGTGTGAAATTAAAAATCAAGATCTTTCTTCCGAATGAAGCTCTCTTAAACTGATCTTAAAGAGTTAGTTCAAGGCCCAAACATTAAAAGTAATATCCACATGGCAAATCAGATTTTTCGTTGCAATACAATTTCCCCAGTCGCTTAGAAGAACTCACCAGCGATGATTATGATGAGTATCAGTGCGATGATTCCCATGATGATCATCATCTGCGAAAACAGTAAACATATCATTTAGCGCCGGTAGCCAATGCAGTCATCAATATGTTTACACTAGAGATCAAACGTTGTTGTCACAATTGGCGATGACTCACCTTCAGATTCTTCCACCAATATTTCCGCTTCAGCTTTCCTGCTTGTGTTTCGAACTGCGATGCTCCTTGCTGAAGAGCGTCTGTAAAGTAAACCAAAATTAAAATCTGACTTGCAACTTCATACAGGAGAAACAAGCGACATGAATGCAGCAAGAGGGATAATAAACAATGAAATCAGAATGGAAAATTAATAAGCAAAAACACAATTCTGTCAGAATACTGTCCAACCAAACTACACCCGCAACTAAGCAAAAGAAAAGTAACTTCGTACAAGAAGAAGTATTGAACCCAGAGACACCACAACGAAATTTAAAGAATCTAGCAATAGTAGCACAACAGAAAACAGTAATCGATATAATAACGTAATTAACCGGCTCTATCGTCCAACTCTGACAGCTTTTGATCTCGTTCAAGCACTTTTTCCACGTTTGTCCGCATTATGTCCACGACCTAGGTCAGTCCAACAATACAAAACATTATTACACCACAGGTAAATACAGATATCCAACACTTTTCTCATCAAACATTGTCGTCGAAGTCGAAACAGTCTTAAATAACACCAGTAAGTAGCCCAACCATCACCTTCCTGATTAACCCTGCGTTACAAACCCCAGACTTTCCACTTAATTTTCCATTTCAAATCCAGACACTACAGTCCTCAATTTCTTCAATGTTCAAAATTCGACCTGCATTCAAGTACCGCTTGTTTCTGTTTCTAAACAAACGTAAACCCAAACTTTACTTGATCTATCATCTAGTTCCGACAGCTTTGCATCTCTTTCCATCACTTTCTCCACATTCATTCTCATTATTCCGACGACCTAGAATTATACCGTGAAATGTCAAACTTTTACAATACAAATGATCAAAGAAGTTCAAATTAAAGCCATAACGCTAAATTATCAGCTTTTGAAAGTACCTCATCAACTTGTGCTTGAGTTTGCTGCAACCTCTTAGCCGCCGCTTGCTGTTGTGGGTTGCGGGGTCCACCGTTGACGCCATTGCTCGTTCCTGCTGGATCCCTGCAAAGCATTTTGAAAATTCTCCATTAGTTTCTACTGATGCACACATTTTACTTCGAATTAAGCGCCTAAAATAGAAAAATAGTTGTAAACTGAATATTGCACGATATCACGGAAACGGTAAATGATTGCTGAAATTAGAGATACTTCGTGATGTTTAGAAAAGCACAGAAGAAGCTTCAACAGATTGATTCATTTTTTATACTATAGCACACACTGACCACAAAGCCCATTTAACACCAAGAAATTCTTTCCAACTTTGCTGATCCTTTGGCAGAAGAAGTAGCACAAGAAAAAGATCAAAGAGAAAATTATGAAGAATCGGTAAATGTTGATCTCGGTTGGATCTTAACAGCTTCAATTGCATGCATCAACAGGTAGGTACGTAATAAATTCAGAATTGACCGGTCCAAAACCATCACCAAAATTACACAATTAATAACACCGCCAAAACGACGTTTTGAAAGGTTAAGGTTTTGACATAGTTAAATTTTCTGCAACAATAACAAACTTACATGTTCTTCAAATTGTTCCTTAATAACCTTCAACTCGTAATTATTGGATTTCCTTGAAAGATCTGTAAACAATTCCAAAACATTGGATTAGAAGATACAACCGGTTGAAGACATTTTTGACACAACAACTTCCCGTTAACGGTTAACGTCTTTCCGATTTACCCTAAATCCTAGGTAGTCCTTTTGCTTACCTTATGTTTCTGCTTCAAACTAGAAAAATTTAGCTCACAACGACGAATTTAGGGATAGGACAAACAGCAATTCGTTAACGTAAACGAGAGAACTAACGACGAGTGAACGGAATCACTCCCATTAAAAGTAAGTCCAAAAGATAATTCACTACAACGAATGATGAATCATAAACTCATCATTGCCAGCATACGTCAACACAAAGTGTTCGTTCAGATCCGAGCTTGAATCTGTTTAAGCATGAAACGCAAATAGAGGTCAGTGGTAATTGTTACAGGGCTCAAACGGCATACAAAAGGCAGGTAGAAAAGCACTGTTTACACCGACCGCCAAGGATATCTCGGAGCAAGAGGAAAGCTTCAACCTGATTGCGCGAAATATGAAACGAGAAGGTAGATTTACTCGGTCGAGTCGTGGACAGTTTTTAAATTGATATTGATATGTCTTCAATTCAGTTGTGCTTGGAAACGGTTAAGTTTTTTTTATTCCTTTTGTGTTTCATAGAGTTGAGGTGAGGAAATGAATGCTTCAAACAGGGATTTAAGTTCCAGCTACTTTTGGTAAGTAGAATCGGGTTCGTAACTTTTTTATCAGAAATAGAAATATGCTTGACTTTTAAAATGGATTTTACATGTTTTTCAAGAAAAGTGTGATCCAACTGGAGTAGCATGGACCCATCAATCCGGCGACGAGTGCCACCACCGCCCCCAAAAATATCTGCTGGACCTGCGTATCCATCTTCCAGTCATGCTTACCACCCGGCGGCACAGCAAAGACCATTGTAAGAAGTTGGGAATTGGAGACTTTTCCTTACTGATTGTATTACAGTTTAATTGGCTTTTTGCAGCTTGATGTTACAAGGTTTCTTGCTGATTGTAGGTTTCCTTCCGGTGCAAGTGTTCGTTCGACCAGTTCAGCAGGTTACCGAGAATGGGACGAAGAAGATCGAAGCAGCAGTCGAAAGCCACCGGCGTATTACACGGGAGGTGATGCGGGAATAGTGAAAGCTCCTTCAAGAGTGTCTTTCAACTTGAGTGAAGATGTGTTTGAAGATCGAAGCCGTGCTGGAAGAGAACAAGTTGAAGATTTTCGCAAAATATGGCAGGAGGAGTTCAAAGAGACGATTAGGGAGACTCTTGACCAACATGATGCTGACAGAGGTGGAAGTAGAGCTTCTAGAAGTAATGCGCCGTCAAGACGGGATGAAGACTATGAATATGCTAGAAGATACGATATGTACGATAGTCCTGAAGCTGCCAGGCCAGGACGCTACCAGCCATCATCACCACCACTTGAGCGGCCTATAAGAACTAGTGTGCCTCGGACGCAGAATTTTGATGATGACCGGGAGGGAGTATATGTTCCGGCTTGGAAAAAGTTGAGTGGTGGAGATCGTGAAGAACGATATGAAAGTGAGGCTGAGAGGTATCCTAGTCAGCCGAGTAGGAGACCTGTGAGCAGTGCTGACAGTTTTGACGAAAGGTTCTTCGTTGGAAGCCCAGAAGTCAGGTCACTGAGGGGAAGAGATATTGCAGAGGAGAATTACCAATCAAGTAGAAGAGAGTATGAACCAGAAACTGATCGTTCTGCAGCACCAAGTTTTGCGGAGAGTGACTTCTCGGATGAACGATTTCTGCAGAGAAGACGCTTATTGGAAGATAACGGAATGCCAGCAAGGAGGTCGGCAGATGTTTCTTTAGGAGTAGATCCAGCCCTACGAGTTTTTAAACCTGCTGCGAACTTGGAGCCTGCTGGCAGTGACCAGCCCTCAAGATGGGCTCCTTCTCGGTTCGAGGCGGAAACTGTAGCAAGTAAACAAAAGGAAACGACAGAAGAGCTACGTTCCCACACAGGAGCTGGAAAAGCTGTTGACAAAAGATATGCAGTGATACCTGCAAAAAGATCTGGATACACTAGAGGTGTTCCTAGTCAGCCACAGAAGGCCGTCAATCCATCTCCACCACTACCTGTAAGCCGACAAGAGCATGTCATACAACCAGTCTACGAGATTGAGAAGCCTGTGCAAGACATCGTTGTACCCCCTAAGCGGGCAGATCCTCAGCCTAATAGGTCGATACCAATGGAAGGTACATCGTGACCACTTAGTGAATACTTGATCATAATTGAAAGTATGTAAGCAGTTCTGATTTTTGTTTTACAGATGGAATGGTGCAGGTTCTCAAAGAAACTAACGGAAAAGTCACTCAAGGAGTATTTCAGCGGAAAGTAACGCATATTGAGGCAGAAAAAGCGATGGGGTTTGCTGGACGAGATATATTCTTCCATATGAAGTATGTTGTGTTACATTTCATAAAAATTTCCCGTGTCGTGTGGCCATGGATCTTCAATCTTTATGGTTTGTTTGCAGGAGAGTCAAGGGCCCACTTGTGCCCGTCATTGGAGACACAGTTTCGGTGATTGCCGAAAGAGTAGAAATGCTTCCGTTTGACTGGAATGCATTGTCGATAGAAGTCATTTCGCCGCACGCAAAACATCCTGATCCTGATCTTACAATACCGTTAAAAATTCCAGTGAACCCTTCACCACCTATTGGCCAACGGAAGCCGCCTCCACCGCCGATATTGTCAAAGCCCAAGCCTGCCAAAAGAGCAAAGAGTCCTGATTCTCCCTTAGTAGTGTTCGACGGATTGAATATCAGGCCCCTCCCGCAACAAATACTAACTAGAAAAATAGAGGAAGCTAAGGGTAAAAGAAGGAAAGTTAGATCTCCCTCTCCGAAACAGAAGAAAAGAAAATCTCCTTCTTTGTCACCACCATCTGCGAAAAAAATATCCACTTCTCCATCTCCACCTAAAGCTTTCAGACGAGGTAGCTCTAGATCGATTTCTCCAGTTGTTCGAAGGCGACTTCCAAGGTCTATCACACCACCTAGGCGGAAATCGCGATCCATTACACCGCCACCACAAAGACGACGTCCCAGGTCAAGGTCGATCACTCCACCTCAACAACGAAGACGGTCTATTTCAAGATCCATCTCGCCTCCTTTAAGAAGGCGGTTACAGAGGTCGATTACTCCACCGTTACGAAGACGATCTTGGTCAAGATCGGTCACTCCGCCTCCTAGATCCCGGTTGCCGAGATCAAGATCTAACACACCACCTCCAAGAAGTCGTCTGCCGAGATCAAGATCTAACACACCACCTCCAAGAAGTCGTCTGCCGAGATCTAGATCAATCACGCCACCTCCAAGAAGTCGTCTGCCGAGATCAAGATCTAATACGCCACCTCCAAGAAGTCGTCTGCCGAGATCTAGATCAATCACACCACCATTGCGGGGTCGACTGCCGAGGTCAAGATCCGTATCACCTAGGTTACGACGCCGGCGTTCGCGGTCAAGGTCATTTTCGCCGCCTCGAAGAAACATACGCCCAAGGTCAAGATCGATATCACCGTTACCAAGAACCAGGCATTCTCCGTCGCCAGTTAAAATAATGCGGGATCGCGTTCGAAGCAGAAGTCGATCGCCTCAAAGGACAATACATAGGCTCGGAAGTCCCAGCTCTACTGCTAGAAGACGTCATTCCAGAAGTCCCATTCCAACATCAGCCAGACACCGCTCAAGAAGCCTTAGTCCGGTAAAGACCAAGGGTTCATCTCCACCCCTGAAGAAATCTTCAGAAACAAAAAATTCCACGGTTCAACCCAAGAAGAAACTTCAAGCTAAAGTGGCTCCAGTTGTAAAGAAAGATCCCCCTAAGATAATCGTTGGTAAACGCGTCAGACCTAAACCCAAAGTACAGGAACCAGCATACAAGCTAAAGCCGCCGGAAGAGCCGAAACCTAAGGTGCAGTTAGGGCTTGCTCCAGAAGTCATGAAAGAAGCTCAGGAACGTGTGACTAGAGCTAAGAAGGAACTTGAAGCTGCTATGCAGCAAAAGGGGAATACAGCTCAAGCGAACACCCTGCCTAATACTCACTATCCTTATGGATCCAACCCTCCACTAGGACCGGCTTTTTACAGTACCGGGTTCTACGGGCCTGCCCAGCCTGTATATGGCCCAGGAATGCCACAGTATGGGCCACCACAGCCGAATCCTGGTTTCTTTGGAGGAAGGCCTATGTATCGGCATCCTGGAATACCCATGAATAACCAACCTACCCATATCATGAGGAGTACTCTTGGGCCAGCAAAAACTTCTTCTGAACCTGGGATGGTTGCGAACCCGTTGCATAAGCCGTCTCCTAACAATACGACAGTTAAAACCACTAAAACCTCTGCAAGTAATGAACAAGACAAGAAAGAGACTGGCAAAGGAGATGACATGTCGGCTAAAAAAATAGAGAAGATCGCAGAAAAATCTAAAGAGACCCCTGCAGTTGCCAGCAAAGACAAGAAGAAATCAGTAGAAGAAGTTAAGAAAGCTGAACCACCTAGTTCTAAAAAGAAGGAAGTTGAAAAACCCAGAGTAGAAAAAGAATCTGTAAGTATTCTTATATATATATATATAAAACAATATTTTCTTAAGGGTAATTCAACTAATCCGGACTATTTTATTTTAGCCGAAGCCTGAGGCTGCTAAGAAATCTCTAAGTGAGAACCAAACAGCGACGAAGTCAATATTGAAAGAATCAAAACCAGCCAAGGCTGTACCGAATCCTGAGAAGGACTTGAAGCAAAAGTCAGCGGAACTACTTGCAGATGACAACTTCATGTCTGAAAATGATTTCATGGATCCTGAAGAAGCCTTAAAACTTGGGTGTGACCCTGATTATACCAGCAAAGCTCAGAAATGGATGGCCTGTTTACGGTGTGCTCAAGATGGTCATCTGATAAGTATGTGCGACAAACAGAAGACAAAACGAGCTCTTCCTTTCGACATCGCCAAAGCAAAGAACCGCATGATGGCAAAGAAGAAAGAAATCTTATCCGGAAGGAATGTTCAGCTTCCACCTAATTCCACCAAAGCTCAAACAAAGAGCGCAGGTGAATGATAAAACATTGTTTTCGTCGAAGAATTCATGGGTACGTCACGTCTTGTGGATTCCTCGTCTTGCTGGCACATTTTACGAATCCTCTATTTTATAGCTGTCGAGCCGAAACGTTCTGTTTCTTTCAAACCTTGTACAAAACAACCAAATGGAGCAAAATCTAAGCTTAAAAAATGTTCTACGAAAACACAAGGTACACATCCTGTCAAACACTTATCGTATATAATATGAAATCTTTCGTTTACACCGTGTTTTTTAGTTGCAGAAGCTTCCGTCAAGAAACCAAAGGCAAAGCCATCTAAAGATAAGGGAAGTTCTTCGACGGCGACAACTAATCAACGACCCCACTTATCCACAAAAAGGCGCCTAGTAGCGCAAGTAAACCTCAAGCGACGATCCTCGTGTCCTAAAGCTCCAAGCAGTCATCCCGTTCGGCGAAAACCTGTTTCTCTAGGGTCACTTGCTGTTGAAGAAAGGACCAGGCCCCTTTCACCAGCTTTCGTTAACGAACGACCTCGATCCCCATCCCCTTTCAGATTTTCTATGGCTACTAACGATCCCTTGACCGAGGTTCAAGTCAAGAAACTTGAAATACAAAGCCTTGAACTCCGTGAAATGGAAATTGAGCAAGAAATGAGACTTCTACAAGCCATGTCGGCTCAAAATGTGATGTTCTGATTGTAACTCTCATCTTCATTCTTGACAGAAGTGTTCATCCACTTTAACCATGTGTTCGATCTTAGGTTAAAAAGAGTTGTAGTTAAATTGCTTTTTTAGAATGAGCAAATTTTCACAAGTTGATTGCTGCTAGCTGAAATGCTAGTTTTAGATATTACATAGTTATAGTAGTTAGCGTTAGTTGTTGACCAATTTTTGCTAAATACTTTCTGTTATGATTTTTTGACTATTAAGATGGCAAATGAAGAAGCGTTTGTGGAGAATTTTGATTGCTAAAATAAGTTTTTACATTTTTCTAGCTGGTAGTATGAGAGATGTCCATGCTGGTTTCAATGCAGGTGAAGATTAGATTCCCTAGTTTCAAAAAAATGTTAGAGACGATGACTAAAGCTCTCCTACCGTGAAAGAATGAAACAAACTGCTGGCACATTCGAAAAAGTCACTGAATTATATTTCTTTTCAAAAAAGAAACTTGGCATATTAGTGTAATTGCGTCGTTGATGTTGCCATATCTTACCATGTCTTATGATAATCTTAAACGTAGTTCTTATTATTGTTGCAGTACACGACATTATACAGTATCAGATTGGTACTCAAATGATCATTTCTTACGTATTAATTAATGAGCTCATATCAGTATAATGACAGATGCGCTTAAACTGTCTTACAACGTCTTAGAGACTATCGCAGCAACATCAAGAAACCTCATACTATCACTAGTAGAGGCTTATTAACGAACGAGATATTACATATAATTATAATGACAATACGACGGCTCGCGGTTCTGTACATCTATTCTTGATTGATAGTAAATAACACATTAAGCAAAAATTTAAGGCCAGTCGCAACCCTCTCTCACATTACAACAAATCTAACCCTCTAGCTAATCCTTATAGAGCAACACTTCTTAAACTCTTAAACTTCTCTTAGTTTGGTACTCTACAATTTACACAAACAACCTATCAAGGCATCTCAACTACAGAACAGATAAATCTTGCACACTAATTAATACAGCGCAAGCAGTAGTTACCGAGACCTATTGATGATGATGATCCTTCAACACTACCTCATATTTATTTCACAATGTTTGATCTTAACGTTACAATTTACAACATCGCCCACTGAATGGGACGCTGCCTACATCATCATCAATCGGAAAAGGGTCAGTCTAGTACTATAGTGCCCATCATCATTCGTGGCATATCATGCCGACGCACCAATGGTAAAATCAGCCGACTTCATGTCACGGTCACCACGAGGAACAGCTATCATAAACAGCTTTGCTACAATTGGATACAAATTTCGCCGTCGTTCCTGCTTCTATCTATAGTATCATCAGTCTGTAGTTAACGCAGGCACAAGCCGTACCTAACGTCAGAATGTGGAACATTTTCTCTCGCAATGGCTTAGAAGGTCTAACACAACTCTATTTTCTGACAGAGCTGATAAAATATGATCAATCCAATAACAGAGACATGGTTAGAACAATTGTTTCCTCCAGTTTTGTACTGTCTATGTAAAACTGAAATATTTGCAGATTATGGAAAATACAATTAAAGTAACATCATTTGGTTAAATCTAGAAATTATGACCCTTTTCAAAATTACTAAACCCTCGTACTGATTGCCGTAAGAATTACAATTTCAAGCAGACGTTACTAGCGCCAGAATAGCGTTGGCCCTAGCACAATATGATTCATAACCGTTGAGAAGTAATCGCAATTATCTGGTTTCCATACTGATGTGGCGTTGGACAAGTTCCTCTCCCGATAGCTTCGCCACAATCAGTGCATAGCAGTAAGTTAAGTACAGTATTACGAACAGTATAAAACTTGGTAATTACATAATACAATCTATTGACTATAGATCAACGATGAATCGGCTGACAAACTCAAGTTGATACTAGGTATTCTGATCTTGAGTTCTGAAGGCTATGAAGAGCTTGAAGCATTCATTCCAGAAAATAGTGATTGGTGAAACCCGGATGGATTATTCCCTACATAAGAATGAAAAAATGAATACTGTTTCTTGGGTTTTTCCAAAGTTTCTAGATGTTCAGGTCAACCTACCTGTTGGAGTAGTTGGCTGGGATGATCCAACATTAGATGTAGAAGCAGCTGCCGCCATTGCTGCGGCTGACTGACGAGCGCTTCTAGGAACAGGAGGCTGCAAGTATTCATTTTTAGCCAGACCAAGTACATCCAACCGATCTTCTTTTCGGTATGACAAGCATTGCCGAATAAGTTGCTGCAATACACAAGACGAAAATTTTAGATTCACGGAAAACTCAGTTTTTTATTTGAGCGTTTTCAAGCAATTTACCTTAGCTTCATTTGATACGGTGGGCTTATTGGGGAATTGGACATCCGTTGCTTTCAAGATTGTATTCTCTTCCAGGATCGTAGCCTGAGACTGATTGTGTCCGAATGGCTATGATAAAAAACAAGAGTATTTGTATAAAACAAAAAATCACTCGCGAAGGTGCTAAAATATTTGTATGCCCTCAGTCGGTCAACATTCCACCTTTAGAGTGCATTAAGTACTCCTTCAGTCCACTACTCAAGACTCATCATAGGGCAATCACATGCTGGAATCTGGCGTAACCGGGAATCGAACCCGCATCCAGTATTCACAAGCACGAAACTCCAGCACTACGCCACGAAGTCTGGTTTCCGAACAAACGGAAAAAGACACTATAGAATACGAGGATAACTTCTACTTACCTTTTTGCCGTACAAACACTGATAGAAAATTACTCCAACACTCCAAACGTCAACCTTCGACGATATTTTAGGAGGCGTTTTTCCAACAACGAAGCATTCAGGTGGTAGGTACCTAATTAGAGAAATACATCAGTCAGCATTTTCAATTCAATTCTTCGTCTTTTTTGAAATGTTAACAAAACAAACTTACCAATAAGTTCCTGCTCCCTGAGAGGTTAGATCCATTCCATGCTCCGGATTATAGTTATCTTCATCCATAACCTTGCTTAATCCAAAATCAGTGATTTTGATTTCCCCACAAACATTACCCTCAGTCAACAAAATGTTTCCTAAAAATCAAACACGAAACCGTTAAAAACACTCATTTTGAACACAAAACTACGGCCGAACAAATACGTACCTGGTTTGAGGTCGTAATGTATAATTGGAGGCTTGATTTCGTTCAGATATCTCAGTGCCGATACTACTTGCATGACTATGGATCGAGCTTCCCTTTCTGGAATAGTCTTATGCTGCAAAACAAGATGTTTGTTGAAAATCTGATACATTGTTAAAAACTAGAACTATGCAGTAATATTGGGTCGCAACATACCTGCTTTAGGTAAAAATCTAAATCATGTCCATCACAGTACTCGAGTACAGTACAAAATGAATTCGCATCAATTTCGAATACGTCGTATAACTTCACAACCCGCGGATGATCAAGAGTTTTATGGATGTTATATTCTCTCAGCGCATGCCTGAAACAATTGAAGACTTACGTTAGGGAAACATCAAACATATGAACATTTTCCTAGTCAGATGCTTACTTAATGTAGTTGGCCTTCTTATCATCCTTCCAGTCCTTATTCAATTGATGCACCTTGCATGCAACATAACGTTGTTCCTTCAAGTCGAATGCCTATCAAAACAGAAAGCGTTACGATTTGGTTATGCACCAACGCCAAATTACATAACATTCGCTGAAAACAAACCTTATGCACTTCCGAAAACCCTCCCTTGCCAAGCAACATGAGAAGGAGGTAACGTTCATTGAGCACCGTGTGGTTGTTAAACCTCGACTGATCTTCATTCAGTATTCGTTTTAGTTCCCTGATGTGTAAATTGCGCTCCCGTTCCAGCTTCTCCATTTCTAGTTGAAGATCGGCATCTTCTTTCTTGAGAGCGTTTTGCCGGAGCTGAAAAGACAAACAATTTATAGAACAAATGTTATTTCATCAATTCCGGATGCTCAAACTCTTCAACTCACTTTCAAAATTTCGTCAGCCTCATAAAACTCCTGCCAGGTTAGATCCCGAACACTTTCAGGTCTGACAAAGCCGTCAGATGAAGATCCATTGTGAGCAGCAGCAGCAGACCCTGAATTATTCTGGCCCCGTTTCCTCCCAGTGGCAGTTTGAGTTTCATTCGGAGGTCTTCGCTTGCTCAATACCTTCCTTTGGCGATCAATGTCCTCTTTTTCGGTCGAGATTTGCTCTTGCCGTCTGCAATAGATTAGCCCAATTTAGGGAGATCCCTTCACACTCTCATTTATATTTTTGTCAACAACCATATACCTTGTTAGTTCTTGGAACGCGTATCCATCAGTCCAGTTTTCTTGGAAACTTGCTCCAACCCGTTGTGTCACGAACTGCCCAAGTTTCAGTCTATTTTGCATGCACCGCTGCCTTGCTTCCTTCTTCTCTATTGTTGACTTTTCCGTCAGCAGTTTTTTAACAACCTGTATGTAAGTAAAGAATCAAATCATTAACAATGCATAAATAAAGACATGCTCAACCTTGAATCAACCCAATCACTACTTACATCGATGCATTTGGTGATCTGCCCCTTTTGATTCTCAATAGTTCTTTGGTGAGTGGTGACCTGATGTCTTAGGTCGTCATTTGTTCTATTCAGTTCCTCGATTCGAGTATTCCTTGTCTCAACATCAGTAAGCGCTTGAGCATCATTCTCAGCTAGCTTGGCCCCAGTTAGTTCAGTCTGAACGCCAAGATGCCTAAATCTTCCGTGTTGCTGGCCAGGGCCGGAATGTCCCGCAGAAATGGTCGAACCTCCGCCACTTCCAGCACTTGCACCACCACCACTCATGTGACTCGCACCACCGAAACTAGAGCCAACAATGCCGTTAACATTACTGCTCAAGTTGCTACCACCACTTCCACTACTGCCACTGGTGTTGGCCGAACTCCCCGTTGACCCTCGCGGAGGATGCATTAGGTTCAAACTAGGACCATATTCAACAGTGTTTCCACCGATTCCACCCACCGAAGCGCCACTAGACGACACACCAAAACTTGAAGGACTAGCAGGATACTGCAATAGATCAAACAAATTCATCAAAACTCTGTATCTTCTCCACTCAATATTCAAAAACCATCATCACTTTCAAACTTACTGTCGGCTTGATGCCCTGGTGTGGTGAAGGACTTTTGGAACCCGTATGACGAACGGGACTTCCTCCCTGAAGTTTGGAACTGAAGTAGTCGTTTATTTTCTTGCTGTTCTTGGCAGCCGAAGCGGCGGTTTGAGCTCCACCGCTTCCACCACTTCCCGAACCAGAACCATCATCCGCCTTCCGTTTCGTACTTCGTTTCCGCTCTGCAGGTACGGTTTTATTAGGAATTATCTTTTCTGGAGTCTCCACTTCTTTATCACTGTGTGAGGACGCTGAAACACAAATCAAACAAACCATATTAACTTTTCTTCCACAAGCTCTGTTGGCCAACTAACGTATCTTCTGGTAACAATTCCATCACCAACTTCCAGCAAACCCAGCTAACCATCCAGTCACCTTCAACCAACAACTTACCATCATGGTACGCAGGAAAAAACACAACTTGTAACATTCCAGCACTCATTAATCTTTCAGCACAAGCTCGATTCATCGAAACACCTTTATAATAATTTTACACTAAATCCTACACTTATATATATTACAGCATTTGTCTACTAGGCACTGCAATTTTTAAACTTTGAAACCACAAATTTCCACCAAACAGTCTTGTTCCTCTTCTCAACCCCAAGTTCAACTTTGGTTTTCGTATCACCATGGTTGAGAATGTCACACTATTTCAATCTTTGCATTTTATCACTTTGGGAATAGGAACTAAATATTTGAAATTTACAAAATCTCAATTCTTTACATTCTTCCATATTTAGCCTTGTTAAAGTGGCTAAATGAAATGTATGCATTTACCGCAACCAAACATTGCAAATTACAATACGTACGGAAAACCTCACAGAAAGATTTCCACAAAAACCTTTCTTCTTCTTTGTGCGTGACCCGACACGCACCTCCTCCTCATATTCCTCTCGCTCTCTCACTTTAATTCCTCACCGACTCTCCATAAGGAAAACATGGGAAGACCCGCTGGAACCATCGGATGCTTACTCCCCTGCCCGCTTTAACAGCTGATCACAAGGTAAACACACGGCAACTCATATACACTGCCTCTCTCTCTCGACTCGTTTCAAAGCCAGACACTGCACTTGAAATCCACTACGGACGAACCTAACTAATACACACAACTTTTTCCTCATCATCATTTTGGCCGTCTTGAATTAACATTGGAGAGACGGCTTTGCTTCATATAATTCAACACGTTCGATTACATTACATTACGGCAGGGAACTGTTAACCTTTTACCGTCACCAGATTACTCTTGCCGCTTAATCGCCTATTATCTCGCTCGCTGCACCAAAATTGCATGTTGTCGTGGTGAACTTTGTTTGCTATATGCATCAGAAAGAAGGCTTCAGTTCAGTCGGGAACCATGTTCGCCATTTACAAATTAACTCAAACCAACAAAGTAATGTGGTGTCAGGTCAGAAGAATGCAATGAGGAGATTCTTAGCATTGAGGAAATTCCCTGAATTCTAACAGCCATTTTGGATCTTCTAGATTCTTGGAACATTTCTCAATCGAACGAGGTTACGGCTTGCCGGGTTTGCTGGAAGTTTAGCTGGTCGAAGCATTTATCAAGACCATCATCGTAGTAACTCACCTGCACTCAAATTGGAATCCTGCCGCTCAACCCCAATTAAATTACTAGTAGCAAAGGTAGTGGCAGCATTCGAAGTTGCCGTTTGGGACTGACGCTGCTGCTGTGATGATGACTGTTGATGTTGCTGCTGCGGCGAGGAACCGAGGCCCGAAGAGTTAAAGTTGATTGGACCACCACTACTATTACTACCGACAAGTCCATTGTTTAAACTGTTGTTATTATTGTTTGAAGGAACACCACCACTTCCGCCACCTCCCCCTGGCGGACCCACTCCACTTCCCGGAACACTATTTTGGAGGCCGGGGTTCGAATGCGGATTGTGATGGCCTACAAGGTTGGCAGTTTGGAGCTGCGCTGAAGGGGTTTGGGGTTGAGATTGGGAATGCTGAGCCGGATTTTGCTGCTGTTGACCAACAGAATTCATCCCTCCTCCTCCTCCTGACCCGACGCCTCCCAGCATCGGGTGGTGGTGGTGGCCCAAATGGACTTGGTTCGGCGCGAGCTGCATCGGAGGTCCAGTGGACATCTGAAATGAAGAAAAGTTGGGTCAAATTAGTCATTTGTACTTCCAAGGTTATTTCTACTTTAGCATCTAATCATCATCAGAAGAAGATCCATCAGCTCATAGCAACATCATTTCAGTTCTTCCTCAATCGTCGTATTTCTCAGACTACTATTCTCGCCATCTATCAAGAAGTCCAAAGCTCATTTCAAAACTTTGTCGAAACCACGTAAACTCGTCCTTTGACTCGTCTCGTCTCCTATACAAAAACTCCACCAAGCTCATCTTTTATTATTATATCGGTCGCAGTTATGTAAGCAAAGCTCATTTACCACCAGGCGAAGATAGTCTCGTAAGTGCATTAACGCAGTTACTGTAAGCTTGAACGACAACCCATCCATGTATCCAACCTTCTTCTTCTGTCCATTTTTCAAGACCGCCAACAACACCTTCCTGCTTTACTTTTACGCTTCCTCTCCGCCATGACAGATAATGTATGCCCGTTCAACCTTGTTCCCTGCCTGGATCACACTCACTTTGCTTACTCACTAACCACCACTTTCTTTCCCCAATCCAAACAACAGCTACTTCGTACTTACTTACTTAGAAACTTGCCGACCCCACCGAAACCAGCCACTTTTATTACCGACTTCTCCACCATTTTCACCCCTCCTTCTTATCTCCAACACAGATCAGAATGCATATACTTTCAGTCAGTCTCACCATATATTTCCGTACTACTACGCTTCTATTCAACTAACTTTACGTAACCATAACATACATTGGAATTAGATGACCCGCCATGATCACCACGACCTCCTCCTCCAAATCCTCCAAGACTTCGACAACTTCGACTGTTGTTGCTGTTACTGTTTTGGCTATGATGAATCATGCTCAAAGAGCCTGGAGCACTTTGCGCGCTGTGAGCGCTATGAGCACTCAGCGCACTATTGTTGCTAGCAGCGCTGAAAGCGCCGTTGCTCAAATTCGAGTTGCTCATGTTGTTGCTTAGGCTGATGAAGAGGTTACTGTTGGTGTTGGTAGTTGTGCTGTTTCCTCCAAGTCCTCCAACGCCACTCCCGTTACTATTACCATCGTTGCTATTAGCGTTGCCGCCGTTCTTTTGCAATTCGTTCCTGCCGAATCGCCGACAAGTCAACGTGTACATGTCCCATCCACTTTTAGTTATCCTTGCGTCTTTTCACTATTCGTCGAGATCATACAACGCTTACGACGCTTCTTCTTTCACTCCCTCCCTCCGCAACGTTTTCAAACTTTCACCTCGTCCATATTATCCTATGGAATTTGAACCAAACTTGTGCACACGCTTATATACGACAGCTGCCCTCTTCTCATCAGTTCACTTTCTCTCTCCTCTTCGTTTCCTTCTTGTTGCTTTCTCTTATTATATGATTATTCCCAATGTTTCCCAATGTCTCCGTCCTTATTCCAACGCTCCTATTTATCCTCCCTCAAGTAGCATGAACACACACACTGTTCAATACTTTCCAAACTTGCCCTCCACAACCACACCACAAGGGCTTTTCCTTGCTGTTTCCAACAACGCTTCCACGCTTTCAATCTGCTAAAAAGTCGCTTATAGTTTCTCTTCGTGGTCTTCTACACAAACTTTCACAGTTGAACAACTAGCAAAAATAATACGGCGTTTGAGTAGCTTGTGCTTTGCTTGCTTGCACCAAGTAAGTGTGCGTCACAACACAATTGTCAGAGCTCACTTTTGCTCTAGCGTTTCTAGCCTTCTTCTAGTTAGAAGCTCGGTCGTCAACTGAACGAGTTTACGAGTCTACAACCGACTGACGACAACTACTGTCGGTGTACGTTAGTCAAATCAAGGATTTGTCTTTCTTATCGCTTCCTTGCGCAATACAGCTAAACCCACAACACACTTATGATATTATTTCCAATATGTCTCAATTCCTCTTAATTAAAGTCATTGTCACCTTACTTGATCATCATCAGCCGTTCCATTACACAAGTAAAGCAAGTATTTTTCTCAGACGAGCCGCCACTCTTGAGTTTCTTTCCACTATGCATGACGGAAGACTAGAATTTTTCCACACTAACCCATATATCCACAAGACTAAATGAGTAATATATAGGAATCCAAACATTAGCCAAGTACGTAAGGTTATAATATACATGGACACGTGAGTAACAACAAGAAAAGTAAGAAACCAGTCGATGGTAGACATCATCATCATCTTGTCGACTTATTCACAAACTCTTCAAAATATTTCCGCTTCAAATCCCTATAGATTCAACAAGATTCTTCCTTGGCCGACTCAGTCAGTCAGCAACTAGAATATATATCGCCGTCTTCTTTTGTTTGTCTCCCATATAATATCATGATCAGAGTGTGAATGAAATGCCTCTAAACTAAAGGCATGTTTTGGATTGCCAGGCGACAAGAAACACACCTGTCGGCACCATATATTCTCAGTCAGAAGGGGAAATACAACAGGATACAGGGCGACAAGGGTTCTTGTTTCTCGAGTGAGTCCTTCTTTGACAAGACCCTTGTGCGGCCATTTAATAATAAGCAAGCTGACTGAATGGATTGGACCCTTTAACAAAAAAGGACCAGTTGCGGATGGATTTTATTGCATGAGAGCCATATACCGACCGAGGACAATTGCATAACAACAAGCGGCCATTTTGGAGAAATTATATACCTTGTGATGATACATATACAAGGTGGAAAACTGCGGCAGACTCATTTCCACAAAATTCATATTCACTGGGTCAGCAAGTTCAATAAAGACACAGCTTCACATCCCTGTGCTACAGCGATCATTGATTATAGCAGTCCCACAAACAAGAGTCAACACTGTATATTTAACTGCATTAGTAGCATTAGCACTTAAATGCGCTATTAAATCCAGCGCATCATCATTATCATCTCTCTCTCACACACGTAAGCAAACACACTTGAGGAGCGCAGCGTATCCGCACGTGGTGAAAGTTGCTCTCTTCTCCTCCTCGACTCACTTTCTCCTCACTCGCACATACAGCATTAGCTCTTGCTCACTTTCACTCACAGCTCGCTCACAACAGCAGCGCCCGGTCAAAGGTAAACATGGTTAAACATACACTAGTTGACCTCTCTACTCTTGAGCGACTTTGCTCCTGCCGCTAAACCACGGTGTGAGAATGACTATAAATATTTGTTTCTTGCCCAACTTGACAAAACAAAGTCGACCACCAGCACCTACTTACGCAACAAGACTCAAACCGAAACTCAGCTGAGTTTACCGTCTGCTCTCCAGTAAAATATACACAGAGGAGAAGGGAAAGAAGAAGATGATAAGTCTCACAAAAGCAAAGAGCATCAAAAGGAAACTAGCACGGAGATCAGGTAGGAAGGAGAGCCATGGTGGTAGACGGTGGTCGGGGAATATCTATCCACAAAACTTTACGAGACATTGCCAGCTTTGGGACGGACGACCGTATATAAACTCCACACTTGTTATCGTCCTCGGCTTTTCTAAATGGAATGAGCAAACCTTGAAAAACTATTTCTCCTTGTCTAGTCAGTCATTACCGCTCCTATCCACATGTATAAATATACCGACGACGGACCATGAGAACTGACTTGAGAACAAGAAGAGAGAATAGCCTCGCACTCTCAGCAGCACCCAAAATGTACAAGAAGAAAGTACCTACGAGACTCGATCCATGGAAAGGAAGCAAACCAGATTGTGAAGAACATTCTGTTGAATGCTTGGACCAAAGGGCAACCGGAGGCTGCTTTATACAAAAGACGTGTATTTCTATGCATATATACTTTTGCTTCCTTTGCTGCAAGACTGGAACAACTTGAGCTTGCTCTGGATAACAGCATCGAGTCTTGACGAAATAGCAAAGTTGCTCGGTTCTTTCTTCCCCTTCCGTAATAATAATAACTTTTCCTTGCTGTCAAGCCGAGGAGGGCCTTCTCTACAATGTACTTGCTACAAGAGAAACGCGTTGAGGTCACACATGTGAGTTGCTAGCCAACAACTCTTCGAACGTTTCCGTATCAGCAGCAACGCCATCTGTCCTTCCGACAACAACTCCCTCTAGCTTCGTTACATTCGACCGTTCTCTCTTTTCTCTTTCGTTGTATATTATAATCTGTTCGCAACGGTACGAGTTTCCTTCCGCGTTTCTTTAGATGCCAACTCATCCTTGAGCGAGTGGTGGTGAATGTACGGTATTCGGTAGTGGTGGTGGACTAGAAATATTTGATAACGTTAACATTCATTCCAAGTTGCACCTTGTATATATTATATATATTTGTTTCCCACTACTGCTCACCCACCATTTACTTACTACATACTTTGTGCCCTTGCCATTTGCTCCTTTTACCCAGTTAGTTGCCTTGTTAAAGAAGGCTTGCTTTTCGTTTTGTCTACTCTCGTGCTCTTCTTCTTTCCCCTGCTGACGTAAAAACGGCTAATCAAATGACATGCGGACGATGGATCCGTCCGACTGTCCCTCCATTTACCTGTATAAAAGGCTCAAAGGTTTAGCTCATCATCAACAACAAGTAATATACATGGGACACAGACAATGAAAACTCCTTTGCCAACTTGACATACCAGGCAATAGCCAACAACACGACGAAACTCATCGACAACTTTACCTGTTTCCTCTCTCTCACAAACTCTTTCTGATATAATTCCTTCCTCTCACCTGCTAGCTATAATTGAACGATTCAATAACGCAATGCTATGCCGCCTACAAGGAGCATTTTAAAGCCACAAGTGCATACATCATAACTCTGTAGATTGTCGAAATGCAAGTGTGATGTATGTAGGTCAAAAGACACTGTCGACAGTCAGTCAAGTTGTTTACACTTGCGAAAAATTGGCGAATGATAGCCATGAAACAATAGCTTTAAAGGGTATGAAATACTAGAATGCCCATTTGCTGACATGCGGGCGTGGACGATGCAAAAGCATATAATATGGGCGAGATCAGGTCTTTGAAAGGCTGAGCTTCCTGGGCTTTCCATGGTTGGATACAGCCGAAGAAGGCAATGACTGCATCAACATTGTACGGTGCAGGATTTAAGGGAAGAACCAGGGTTTCTCTCGTCTGCTGCTGTTACGGGTTGGTAGTGGTGCAGCTGCTGCCATAGAGCTTTGCAGCCGAAATCGGGGTGAACAAGTGAGTCTCTTGGTAACCTTGCCCACCGCCACACAACTACCAAGTCGACTATACATTATTTTGTGTACTCTGTTTCTCTCGCTCTTTATAAAATTCTCCGTTCAGATTACGTAAGGAAGGAAAGAAGAGGAGATGCTTTTGCTGCTGGAAGTTGGGATCTCTCGATATGCGAGACGGACGAAACGATGACGGTAACTTGGCTTCACCCCTATCGAAAAGTATTACGTGTGGTGTCGCTGTCGTGGTGGGCAAACCTTGTGTGTTTGTAATATCCGTAGCAGAAGTAGTAGTATTGCATCTTGTTTCAAAGAGCATACAAAAATACAAGAGCGTATGATTCCAACACACGACCAAGAGATAGTTTCCAATGTATGCAACTGATCATGGTCCGTCACAAGCTTTAAAAGTTGTTGTCAAATGAGAAAAAAGCTGGGAGCCATCTTGTTGCATTTCTCGAAATCAAGCAAGTACATCAAGGGTGGATGGATGATATGGAACGGTATATATCATGAGCCAGGACAAAAGTCGGAGCATTTGGCTTGCTTGGTTTGCTGATTCGGCTTACTTGATCACAAGGTTAATAGACTACATCCTGACTGGGAAACATTCCTAGAATATTCTGACTGATCTACAGGATCTACAAAACTTTTGTTGCTGCCATGTTGGAAACCATGAGCAAACGGCATAGATAGATAGACGGGTCGAAGATGATGGTGATGACGAGGACGGGCTGATTACCGTCTTTGAAGCATTTTACAACACACACGTTATCAGTTATAGACAGATACACAACAAGTGTTGGTTGTGTCATTTGTGTGTGTGGAGCTTCACAAGTCCTAATTCCCAGTCTAGTAAGTAGTTGACGACGATTGACATTCAATAGTCTTTGCAATGGCCATGCATTTTCAAATGCGTCTTCGTGTCTTGATAGAGCCGGGATGGGCGGATTGGAACACTGCTCAAGGTAGTAGTAGGTACTGACTGGGCAGTACTAAATGTTAGGATTGCAAAATCGAGCTTGATTTGGACATCTCTTGGCAGTATCTTGTGGGTAAAGTTCCATGCCGGTCTCCTCTAATCGGCACAAAGACTAGTACAATAGACGACTTCTTGTGGCAAAATTGATGAGCCGATAGCGTTGCAGTAGTAGTAAAGTCAAAAGTGGAACCGTAATGCCACCGCGACAAACAAGATGACGAGGGGGATATGTGATTGGATAAATTTTCCTAAGCACTCAATCACAAAACGCTGATAAAACAATGACGACGACGACGAATAGACGAAGAAGAACGAGCCGCCGCCATGACTGATGAATGAACCACATCCATAATGTAGAATACGCAAAAATTTTCATCAACATACCCGGCCACCTCCAAGTAGTCTTGCTTCTAGTAATTCTTGCTTTCTTGGATCCAATGCACTAAAATTTTCCATGTTAGCCGTACGTAATGACGGAGGGATTCTGTAATAAATACAAGAAACATGAGTCAGACTAACAGTGCTGGAATTGATAAATTAAATGAGTATAATTAAAATTGTTTAATGGGGCCATGTTTACCTATGTAAGGCGACGTGGAACCGTAGATGTCTTGAGCCTTACAGAGATTTAGGTAAAGATCCTGCTTTGTGGGTTGATGATGAACTGCAAAACCAACAAGACTGTTAGATTTATCAGACAGAAATCATAATCTAATTTGCGTCAACGTCTGCATAAAAAATTATAACAGAACACCCTCAATTACAACATCTATACCTTGATGAGAGTCATACTAAAAATCTAGAATCTAAAAAACGACAGAATAAATGCTGCTGCAAACTTGAATCTAACCTTCAAACTTTAGCTCAATGTAAAGAAATTCTATCACTAACTTCAAAATCCCACAACTAATTACAACCACTTTCCTATATTTTACAAACGTTAATTGCATCTAACCCAGTTACATCTGGAATTACTGAACCATGGTTATAGTTACGCAACTGCAACCATAATCGCAGAAACTTGTAAACTTCTTTCAAACTTTCCTCACAAGTTATAAACATGGTTCATTGTACACTTTGACGCCAGTCTGTTGATAGTTTTTTTGACGTTTTCAAATCTAAGGTAAAGAAGGATACAACGTATAAAATTACAAAACTCATCTAAAACGTCAAGTCTATCTCGTTCAAGTTTCAAAAGTAACTTCTCTAGCCTCCCAGACTCCCAGCTTCGTCATCCGCTTACGTTCTTCAAATGCCCTCACATTAAACGTCAAAATCCAACTAACCGACGATATCCACTCGTCAATTAACACTCAAAAGCCGTGTGTCCCGATGCATCGTGACTCTGGAATCACAGAAAAATTTGGAATTAGTATTTCGAATAGAAAATTAAAAATCGAAATCAAATCTACCCAGCCAAGGTTTATATGTACCGTACCTTTCAAAACAAACTGGAATAAATCCTTCCTTTGATATCCACTACAAAATTCCCTTTTTGGTTCAACACAAAGACACCCACCGCACTTCTAGAACCTGCTCGAACACGCTGATTTTAACGGAAATGAACTTGAAGCCCTCGATTCCGATGCTTTGCTGGAGCTTGAAAACGGGTCCCCCGTAAACCAGCGATTATGTCGATTCGGGCCAGATTTTCTCGCTGGTAAAATACAATCACGTCACCGTTGCAACCGCAAGGGTTACTTGCACTGAATCCTTGGTCTACATGATCATGAAGCACATTTAAAATCACTTTGAAAGCACGAAAACTGACCAACTGTCACGGGATATTTTCGTGGTCGGGTAAAGAAAATGCACAGTTTTTCCCGTAGAAATGAAATTGTTGGTGTCGGAAGGTGGATTAAACCTTGAGACAATTACAATGACCGCAGCTGATACAAAATGTGATAAGTAATTATTGCTTTTTCAGCAAATTTTGTTGATAATTTACTGCAAATCCGTGGCTATTATCATGTCTGCATAAGATTTGCTGGGGCGAAATTATTATCAACACAGACATATAGCGACGACAGTGTGTTGAAGCATACGGGCTTGTCCGTACATATTGTTTTCACGTTCAAAATATTTCATCCAATGTTGGAGAGTGCAAATGTAAGTGCGTGAGGTTAGCGGCTAGATGGTGAGCGGCGGGGAATTTGACTTTTGCATGTGTTCAAAGGGAAGAAGCCGGCTAACATGACGCCCGTGCCGCTTTCTCCCATCTAGTGACAAGGAGCGGAGTGAGGCGCAAGAGAAAATTTGGAAGTCGATCATAACGTTTGAGCATCGTTAACGAGATTTTAGCCGTTACAAGATGTAAACAAAGATATATTTTTAACGGTTACCTTGTGAGCTTGTGTTGCCAAATTCGAATTCTTCCCTTATCAATAATTTGATAAAGTAAGACAAACAAAAACAATGAAGTAGCATTCACAGCGATGGAGAACAGTCGACTGGATTTCGACAGGTAAGATTTTCAAAAATGTTGGTTTTGCACTCCTCAAATACCAATAACAGAGTTCAAGTTTGGTTGATTTTCAGGATTCCAGCTTCTGGGGATAACAACAATTTTGGCTACTTGCGGAACCGATCAGTGCCTCCAATACCAAGCTATTACGACGGGAATGAAGAACTAACGCCAAGGGCGAATCGATCGAGGTCCAGTGTCAATGTCAATCGGAGGTCCAGAACACATTCTTGTTGCTGCAAGCCAGTGGCTGTGATAGGGCTTGATGATTCTAGCGATGAAAGTACTGAATTTTCGACTGATTCTGAAGACGTTGAAGAATCGTAAGTTAAGATTGTGAATTTTGAATGCAAAGGTAGAACGGTTTGATCTGATGGATAAATTTTCTGTTTCAGAAACGGCTTTGGGTTTTTTGCTGCATATCCATGGCTTCGATACCTTTTGGCAGCGCTGTTGATATTACTACTGTGGTGGCTGACAACGACTGGATCTTGTTTCTTGGGATTTTGGAGTGAGGGTTCTGCCCTGAAAATTAAAACTGGAGTATCCAATCTCGCTTTGTGTTCATCTGGAGCTACCATATACTCAAGTGCTAAAGGAATGTCGTGTGCTCCTAAGAATCGACCGAATGATCCTGTTGTTGTAATAAGTGTGAGTAGACTATTCAGAATCTGGAGAGATTGAAGCTTGAGGTTATTACTGAAAATGTATATTTCGTAGGGGCAACCGGCAATACCGGGACATGCCTTTTGCTTTGAAGACAGTGCGGACTTTATCATTACTTTAGAAGAACCTGCTATGATCTACGGAGCTAGTTACACTCATTTAGCAAAATCAGCTCATCCTGAAAAGCACATAAAGTCTGCTCCGTTGATTCTGGTGTTTTATGTGAGTTTGAGCTGGGCAGATTTTTTGTATCCAAAGTTTGGACTGCTGGTTATCTTTCTGAATGATGTATCTTTTTTCAGGGTATTGACAAAGAAGCTCCTGGTGGTGAATTCCTCGGAAGTCTGGAGTACCTGGATAACGGCGTTGCTACACAAAACGTTGTTTTCAAGGTGACAATGCATGTAATTTGAAACCCTCCAGAATGCTAAACGATTTGCTAATTCATCTGTTTTTATTGCGTTTTAGCGTCAGTTTGACAACCGCAAGTTTCAAGAAGTCAAGATCTCTGTGCACAGTAATCATGGTCTTCACTTTACTTGTGTTTACCGAATAGAAATCCACGGACACACTTGATCCTCCTCAAACAACTTTTTTCGTCGTTACATAAATCGATGGAAACGTGTCAAGGACAGATGATGTAACTTGTTATTTGTTGCTGACTCCCGCTTACTTAGCGTAGTGGAAACAGAGTTGATTATTTTAAGCTTGATTGACGGCTCTAGATACTTTACTTGACCGGTGTTGAATCTATTACCCGTCTATCGTCAACTACGTAGTGTAGTCAAGTTTAATGATCTAATTTTTATGGTGCGACAGTAGGCATTCCGGATGTTTGCAGTAGGACAATTTCAAATGTGATAATGACATTGATGAGCCCGAGCATAAACGGTTTTGTAACCACAAAGCAGTTGAGTCCGCAAAGTCCAATTTTGATCGATCGGCCAAAGCGCTCAATACGTTCCACCTGTTGTGATGAACAGTAATTACTATTATTAGACCATTGCATAACCTTCGGATGATGGAAATGTTTGTTTTAGAGGTAGTAGCTCTTGTTTTGAAATATTGAAGGAAGGAAATCACCTTTCGCGTGTACAAGTTACAGGGGCACAACCTGAGGGCAGATAGAAAGTCTTCTGCGTATTCGTTTATCCGAGAAGCAAATAGCGAGATTAGAAAAAGACGTATTAGAATGTGGGTGAAGGACCATAATTTATAGATGTCGTCGGCGGTGCCACTCGATCTGACACTTGGCGAAAGACCTTTGTGAAGCTGTTGAAACAAATGTTATGCAATATGATCTGTAATCTGAACGTTTGGAATATTACAACAGCAATCAAGAATAATTCAAGAAAATTTACGTGAATGATTACAAAAAACAGGTTCATCGTGTATGACAAGAAGACGACAGGAGATAGAAACGTTCGAACGAGTTCCATGTATGTGTAGATCATGTGGAAGTCTCGAGATACGGCTTCCCATGGATTTCCAGGTTTTGCTGGATATGAAACATGATTAATTTATGTTTGTTCCATGTTTAATTACAGGTGAAATGACAGCTACCTTGCAGAATTTCAGCAGTTTCTGCCGTCATCTTGGGCAGCCGCCTGACGTACACCGCAAGCGACCTGAACTTCATATACAGAGCCCTGCTGAGCAAGATGACTAGCAAATCTGCCATGTTCCAAGCATACAAGCCCAGCTTGTTCCAGATGAACAGAAGCAATGTCAGTATGGGACTGTAGGAAAAGAATGAAGTCCAGTGTGGGTACTCGGTTCCGTTGTAGTACAGTCTGAGCGATGGTTCAATCGGTTGGGAATCAGGTAGGTCAGTATAATTAGAATCTGTCCAAAATCAAACCAAACATGAACAACAACATGAACTTATTTTCTGGTCACAGAACGTCTTACATTTCGAAGATGGCACGAGCCCTAACTGGATCGATTGATGAAGGACATTCTCCAGCACACCCGAAGACACAATGACTCCAACGATCAGCCAGTTGTCCCTCTTCAGAGTTCCGTCTTCCATGGGGAACGAGAAGTTAAGACTGTTCCAACGCTGAAGCACTTGGATGAACCTACCGGCCTTCGCTGATAAGTAGGAGTACGTGAAGAAGCTGTAAGAGAAGTACATGATGGGGTTGAGGTGCCTGATAATGAGGGCCAAGGACGGCTTCGAGGACCAGAACATGGAAATCACTGAGATACCGATGCAGAACAACAGGGATATTAGGATGAAGAAGGTTGGGAGGAACTTCAAGGACTTCACCCTGCAAATGAAAAATGAAAACGCATAAGAATCAAGAAACTTCCGAAGACCTGGAGTACTCTTAAAGGGAAGTGGCAAGCGAAGCTGTCCAACCAGGGGAAGCTGAAGCTTCACTTTACCTGCACCGCAGCTTCTGGTCATTCTGATGAAACATACCGTCAAAGGGCAAAAGTCCGATGACAGCGCCACAGTACATGTAAGGTTTCATTGCCTCAAAAAGTGTATTGGCGCTGCTGTTTTTTGTACTTTTAACTGGGTTTGATTTTTCAGGTACTTGGGTTCCGGCAGCTCCACTTTGATGCTGAATTTTGGACATTTTGGAGAGCCATGATGGATGGAGGTCGTAGTCGTAAATGTCCTGCGACAACATTGTTTTGAACGGGGTTGACTGGGATATGTACATCCTAAACCGGAAATGGTCAAATCAAGACTGACTGAGAGCGGCTAACTGAGATATGAAGAAAAAGAAGGATAGATGTTCTGGAGGTCCAAAAGAAGCATGATTTCAGTGAACAGCTACACATTATATACTTATACTGTTAGTTTTGCCAATTGACATATTTAATTTGC
This sequence comes from Sphaeridia pumilis, assembly GCA_034698345.1. Taxonomy (NCBI): domain Eukaryota; kingdom Metazoa; phylum Arthropoda; class Collembola; order Symphypleona; family Sminthurididae; genus Sphaeridia; species Sphaeridia pumilis. Next base: position 4,876 of record JAQGBJ010000690.1, on the reverse strand, counting down.
ACGTCGAAGAGAATGGCCAAATCTTCCAGGTTTTCCAGGTGTTTACTTACGTAAGTGCATGCCAAATAATATTTTTATGACTGTCAAGTGTCCCCAAGGAAAGCTTATGTTTATTCAGGGTTATTATTTTTGCAGATTTGACAGTTAAAGCCTGTGGTGATTGACGCATTCGTACTTCGTACCTGGTTCGCTTATGCAACGGTGTGGTATCTTATCTACCATTCGTCTGGATCTCGCTACTAGAGTTGTATAGTATTTTTAAACCCTTTGAACTAAATCAGGTAAATCCACCAAAAACAACTCGAATTGTAATCTAATCTCCGTGTGTTCTTAGATGGACATCCTACAACGCAGGCATTCAACGGTACTTATCCAGATTCGGGCCTTCCAAAGCTCAAATGTGTGTCATCTGAAGTGATTATTGTTGATTTCGCTCGTTATATAACAAGATCAGCGATATATATCGCCAGGACCCCAACGTGGCAACTCCAGTCACCAAAGTACAGTGCGCCAAGACAGACGCTTCAAGCTCTCAGCTACCGCCACAATGAAGTCCTCGCCGTCCTTCGCGCTTGCGGCTATTGTAATAGCTGCTTTTGGTAGTTTTTCAACTACCAACAGCGCCTTACTGCCAAGAAAATTAGGAGAAGTCAAGCTAGATTTCAGTGCTTTTTTGCAAGTATTTTCTGAAGAGACAACGTCGGATGAGTTCGATCCTGATAGATTTACGATGCTGATTTCGACCTTTGAGGCATACGCGCCATTTGTGGTAATGCAAGACTTCAAGGTTTAGGGCAAACTTGAGCTTAAGGGGGAGATTTCACATTTGGAGTGTTTTTGTTTTACAGACTGATGCCAAATATTACATTCGAGGACCAGGGAAATACCTTAAGAATCTGACGGCCATGTCTGAGGCCGTGACTTTATTAGACAGGACTGCATACTGGCCTAATGACCCTGACTTCATTGAATGTAAGTACACCAAATCAAACTATGGCCAACTTGGTTTTGAGGACTAAATTGACATAAGTCTGTTGGTACAGCTGACGTCTTTGGCTACGAAGCCGTTGCGTGGTCTTCCGGCTTCTTGGTACCTGGAAAGACAGAAGGGAAAATGGAGATCTACAACTTGAAGAACTTCAGCCAAGCGCCTGTTAACATTGCTAGTTTGGATGTAAGTATGCCTTGAGGCCTGAAACTAAATGATGAAAAGATGATTTATAATGAAGTGTGAACTGACTACAGACTCAAGACTGGTACTACCACCGAACCGTTTGGATGGACTTAAACGACGACGGCTTGAAGGATGCATTCACCGCCAGATTCCACAACCCCACAGAAGCGAATCCAACTCGAAGTGAGTTTCTTTGGTTTGAGAACCCTGGAAGTCTCCAAGAAGGTTGGCAGCCACATGTACTTTTTGAAAATGGTCCCGATGTACACTTCAGACACCTTTACATTGAAAACGCTGCGCAAGTCAAGTACAGCTGTATTTTGGCAGCCGAGTTCTGGAATAAGCGCTTGGTGCTTTACTGTGTTGAAGATAAGCCTGGAGCTTGGGCTAATAGCGAATTTGTAAGTCCATACAACTTATCAAGGCTGAAATCTGAAAAATATATAACATGAAATCGGATTATAGGCCACTAGAGTCGTTGTGGATGCTGAAGCCGGGCAGACCTTCGACTGTCTCGTTGGAGACCTGAACAACGATGGAAAGTTGGACCTTGTCACGACAGCTTATGATGCGGAAATCGAGACTGGTTATGTTTATGCTTATGAAGTACCTGATACTTTCCCGTAAGACACATTTGAAGTTTAAGTTTTGTCACATGGACATAAAGGAACTAATCCAAGATTGTGAGTACAGGTTTGGAAACTTTGTGAAACACACAATCGCTGATGACTTCCACGCCAACACAATCATTGGTGGAGACTCCATGTCTCCAGGATCTGGAAAACTGTTCCATCGGAACGTTGCCGAAAAGGGCAGCAAAGCGAGCATGATGCTTTCTGGTGATGACGATGGTCGTCATTACATCCTTACGCCGAATTCAGAGGACTCTCAAGACTGGACTTACACGAAAAGCTTATTGGTTAACACTAACTCGACGACTTCAGGCAAATTTGCTGTTGAAGATTTGGACGGTGATGGTTGGACTGAAATCATTGCCGCAGGTTACTCTACTGGTACTTTGTACGTTTACACGTTTGCTCCTGAGGAATAACCAGTTGAGAAGTGTCGTTAACTAACAACCGAAGTCAGTTTCGAGTTTTATTTATTATGTATGCTAAATAATAACAAATGGACAAGCACTGAACAAACTTGCGTGTGAGACATGATTATTGCACTGTTTCCTAGGAATACTGAGTCTGAAATTTTACTTACGAATCATCACAATCTGGCCTACATCAAGCTTGAATTCTAGGCGCTTACATTCACGCTTACGAGTATATGATTAGCTCTCTGAAAGCTGGCTGTTTACCTACATTAGACCAAAGCTCTATACTAAAGGTACTGTAAGGGAGACTTCGCGTAACGATCGAGTAGCGTCTTTCAGTTAAATTAACTTATTCTGCAGCCTCCTTCATTTTCAGCGTCTTCCTCAGCATCCATGGTTTGTTTGGCTTGACCAGGTTGTTGTTTCTGATCAGAGCTATTGTTAGTCTCTTCTCTGGAGCTTCTTGCAGCTTCCCTCGCTTGCTGCAATATAGCTGTTGCTGCGGAAGATTCGGAAGAAGTGTCTCCAAAATCGTTGCCAGTGTACGTACTTGATCTTGGCATTTGCTGAGCATTAGTAGTTGCAGGGTCTTTGGGCGAAGTTTGCGTGCGAGGCTTGGAACCCATGAGAGCAGGTTCTGTTTTGCGTCGGTTAAGCTCGCTGTGTGCACCACCACTGGCAGCGACGTTATTGGCACTATTTAAATTGTGGTTTTGCACGATTTGGGCGGATGCGAGGTACTTGGACAGGACGCTGTTTACTTGGTTGTTGATTGTTGTTATGAAGACCTTGTATCCCATGCTAGAACAAACACAAGTTGAACGGTTACCGCCAGAAATAGGGACACAGAATGCACATGTGTTATGAGTCCGTCATAACTTACCATTGAGTATTTGCCCATAAAGCTAAGCTGAGGAGACCGTCTCTTAAGTTCCGTAGCGTCTCAACACTTTGGTCACGAGAAGCGTTAACAGTCCTTATCACGCCCAGGGCGTCTCGAAGAACTATAGCGATCAATAAAGACCAGTCCAGAATACCTGTAGAAAGAACAGAGTAATTTAAGAGCTGAAATATGGACGTCGGATACTACTTTTTAGAAATTCGTACCTGCTTCCGACATTATTTGTTGCATGAATCGAAGTTCAACACCTCGTTTCGAAGAATGTAGTGCTGATGTCTTGGACGTATCTGGAAGTTGATGTAGAGCTGGAATGAAATCTTGTGGTGTAAGTGGCGACTGGTCCATCATGACACTTTCTTCGCTGAGAATGCTCAATGTATCATCTGGAATTATCATGAATATGGCGTTAGTAATTACTAATTGTGTTTCCGAAATTTGAATGGTCAAAGCATACTTACCAGCTAAACCTGAAGCAGCTGGCATGAGTCTAGCTTCAACCACATTTTGACCATCACGCATGTCCAAGTGGTTTCCAGGTGTGGAGTTGTAGCCGCTATCATTTCCGTTACCGCTCAAGATAGCACTATGGACAAGCCGGTTGGCGAGGGTATCAACGCTTATAGGTTTCATTGGCGAGCTTGCTTCCGATGACTGGAACTTGATCGAGTCTATGAAAAGTAGCCAAAAATATGAGAGAATCAACAGAATTTTGCCTCGCATTATAAGTAGCTCATACACCTACCGGTTGAAGGTGTTCTGCTGTGTTGTGATACAGCATTAGAATATTCTGGGTACGGCCATTCGAATTCGGAATGGATCATCTTTAGAGCTGCAACATAGTCTGTCACCATTACCGGCCTTCTCCGTTTCTCCTTCTTAAGCCAAGTGACGAGGTGAAAGTCGAGATGTGCTGTTAGAATTCCCAAATCTCGAAGTTTTCCTTCTGACAAAATTCTGCCAGCGTGTCGTTCAATGATGGCATCAACATATGCTGCACTCAGACTAGCTTTATCACCAGCACTCCCCAACTCTTGGTTGTACGGATTGTAGCCGACGACTGTAGGTCCTGGGCTGGGTGGTTCGCCATATGGATTAGAGTTCTGATGGTATGAGCTTTGAGTCCCTGGAGAGGCACCGCCTGGAGACATCTGGCTACCAGGGTAGATTGCAGAATTTCCGACTGGAGTATTTCCAGATTGAGGTCCAGGTGGGGACACTGAAGGATGGCTTCCCATTCCTGAACCCTTGGAATCTTTGGTTGTTAGCTCCGGAAACTTTGGTACTACGCTAGTACTTAAGCTGCGCATTCGAGGAACCTGAAATTGAAGATTGGGGTATGAAAAGTGCAGTTCCGAATATGCCAACGATCAACTAAATAGAATAGTCATCTTGCCTGCATGGTTCCAAGCACCATCGAAATATCGTATTCCGTGGGACTGACTGGTGGTGTCTGAGTGTTAAACTTGGGAACTGATGTCCTCATCACGTCGACTTCGTTCGGATCTATTGGAAAAATGAAACATATGGCTTATCATAGAAACCCCCTCGAAGCATGATTCAATTCTGCTATCATACCTATGGCTTTTAGGAATCGAACAAGGTCTTTCACAAGGTCCAATTTCTTGTTTTCCAAAGCTTTGTCCATCAGCTGAGTGGCAAACTTTCTCGATACAGTAGGTGACTCCAAATTCTGAATGACGAGAAGATACGTCGCAGCAATGTCCAATTGACCGCGTTGTAAGCACTCGTCAAAGAG